>CAUOFW020005647.1:168659-317887 GCA_963454935.2 Ilex paraguariensis | reverse complement strand
TTTTTTTTTTTTTTTTTTTTTTTTGGGGGGGGTGGGGGAATTCCAATAGTTCACCTTGGAAAATTTCCCTGACAAACTACATCAGAACCTCCTTCACAATTGTCAGCCTGTGTGCATCTTGCTTCAATCTGGAATAACCCATATCATAACGTCTCTAATACCCAAATTCATGTTACAACACTCAGCCTCTTGACACTTCCACAGATATGTCAATCATCACTTGAAAAAGTCCAAATTATCTTAACATGTTTGTTAAATTCGTGAAGATCAGAAGCATGAGAATGACTAGTTGAGACTTGAGAGAAATATTGTAAAGCAAATGTTAAAGAGGAACAATGGGTGATAATTGTTTTACTTGACTAAATTTTAAGGGGCCTAAGGGCTTATCAATTTGTCCTATGAAGTTTGTCAACAACTGCAAAGCTCCAAGAGCATTGAGTCCTGCATCATCAGGATTTCACACATGTTGCTGCAGTTGCACACATAAATCATCCAAGCACCATTGATCATTCCAATAGTTAGACTATCAAATTCATGACCAGTTGGAAACTGGACAGATTTATAAAAACAACCATCTGCTAACAGCTGTCAAAACTCCTGGCTGTGACAGATATGTCAAATCCGAATATCCGAATTTCTATATTTACTTCTACCTCTGCATTGGGAGGAGGAGCAATGCAGAGGTAGAAGTAAATATAGAAATACTATGATTCATAACAACACACATACTAGTGAGGTCTGGATGTCAAAAGCCTCAATGACTTATTAGCTTGTAAGACGAATAAAAAATTATATATGGAGGAAAAAAATAATTGAAAAAAAAAAAAGTCAGATGAAACAAATGCACCACCGGAGATTCTAGTTTTATGTAGGCGAGTTTGACAAGACATTGATGGATATGGCATTTGGGTATGTATTGAATAACATAACAAGGATGTTACAAACAAATTTCTTCACTATTTATTTCATTGTATTTTTCAGTTTCAGGATAAAGCTAACCAATACACAGAGACAGAACATCACAAAAAGATGCGACTTTCAANTTAGGGCTTTGGACAGAGAGGTGATGGAAGAGGAGGAATAGATCGCCATTCTCTGTCTGATTCTAGCTAAGTCAAACTTGTTAGCGATTTAACATGTTTCTTCCTTGTTCTGCATATGTTGATTCATGCCAATCGTAGATGATTTTGAAATTTCGTCGATATATCTCTGTATAAGAAAATAACTTACAATTTAAATTTTAAAAATGAACAAAGTAATTTTTATTTTTTGGTNCACTGTATAAGAAAATAACTTACGATTTAAATTTTAAAAATGAACAAAGTAATTTTTATTTTTTGGTTTAGATCGCTCTAAATTTTATTTTAAAATTAATTTAACAACTATATTAATATTCGAAATTTAATATAGAAAATAGGTCTTTAAATATGTGTTTGAAGTGATTTTTTAAAAGTACTTATAAAAATTATTTATCATAAATACTTTAAAAAAATAATATTTAAAATTGCTCCACCATTATCTGTATCACCACCACCACTGCCACCATCACCATTTGTCGTTGTCGTCGTCACCATCGCCACCACCACCGCCACCACCCCCCACTACCACTGCCACCGCCACCCCCCAACCATCACCACCATCGTCGTCGCCGTTGCCACCACTGCTATCGCCACCACCACCACCATTACCACCACCCCCACTCCACCACCGCCACTACCGTCCCGTCACTGTCGCCCCCACCACCACCATTGCTGTCGCCCCTTGTCACCATCACCATAATCATTGCCCCCCTCCCCCAACAACAATCATCAGTATCTCCTACTATCATCATTACCACCCACCACTTCTCAACTCCATTACAACTGATATTTAAATTTATTTATTTTTCTTCTATGTTTATGATTTATTTTTGAATATAATTACAAAAATATTTATTTATCATTTTTTATTACTCTATCCCTTCAAGCACATGCAATAACTAGTATATATAATAAAGTAATTTTTAAATATCAAAAGATAAACAAAATAATTTTGGCTATTCGCGTTTACGATCGCTTTAAATTTTACTTTAAAGTTAATCTAACGGTTAATATTAACATCTTAAATTTAATATGAATAATAGGGTCATAAGGGTGTATTTGGAGTAACTTTTAAAAATTATTTTCATAAATACTTTTAAAAAAATAGTGTTTGAAACCTCCCCACCACTACCTCTACCACCACTGCCGCCACCGTCGTCGCCACTACCGTCACCGTTGTTGCTACCGCCACCACCATCACCGTTGTCGCCGCCACCACCATCACCGTTGTCGTCCCCACCACCACCTCTACCATCATCGCTGCCGCCACCACCATCACTGTCACCCCACCACCTCTCACCCTCATTACAAATCGATACTTAAATTCATTTATCTCTTCTTTATATTTGTAATTTGATTTTGGATATAAATATAAATATATTTATTGTTTATCATTTATCAATTTTTATTACTCTGTGTTTTTAGACACAAATAATAACTAATATATATATATTTCTTTTGATAATTTTTTTTTCTAATATTGTCTAATTAAATTATTTTTATGAGATTGGATTAAAATCTTATTTCAGCTTAGTTAAGATAGGAAGAGATATCAAGAATATGACTTTACGGATTAAGTAAAATTTTCACAATTATTGTATTTTTATAAGTTAAGAATTTAACTTTCTAATTGTAATGTTTACTTTTATTTTAAATTTTATAATTAAAGAANATTTTTTTTGTTCCACAATATCTGTTGTTTTATGAAACAAAACATAATTAATATTTTTTCTTCCAAATTTACCCTTATTTCTGTTTTTCAATAAGTGTTTAATAAATTAAGTGTAGGTTAAGTGTCTTTCATATTTCCTTATTTCCTAATATGTATTGAATAAGGATATTTTAGTATTGTTCAATTATTTTGTACTCATACTAGAGCTATTTAATAGCTTCCTTAATCTCTGTACAAAAATCTTAAATGACAGATATTTAGGAACGGAGAAAATAATTTATATTAGACTAAACGGATTCGAACTCAGACTGAAATCCACTCTATTGATAGGCCTATTCATAATACTAACGAACAGAACAAGCAATTGTCTAGGACAAGTTGTAAAATTAAGCTCGACTTGGGTTCATTTGATAAATGATCAAAACCCTAATGATGGATGCGTTATAAATCCAAATGTCCTGAGTTTTAATTTTGGTAATTTTTTGGAGTCAGACCATGAGGAATTTAGCCCTCACTAATAATCTAATCCTGACGTGAATGACCTGTCTTTGACCGGACCGGAAAAGAAATTAATTGAGCTGCTCATACGCTGATTCAGACACCCTTCATCATTTAACCTAAAAAAAGAAAATAAATGATCAAACTTGAATGTAGTTTGAAGGCCCAATTGCATGTGGTATTGTAATCATTTTCAACAAGAGTTGACCTTGAGATCTCGAGATAATAATTTTCAAACTTTATTCTGTAAGCGTTTGATTGTTGGGTTCATATTTTCTGAACTAGGTGATCACCTTTCTGCTGCTAGCAAGCTGTTCAAGCACCACAGCAATTCTTCTTCTGATTTACAGTGGAGACCGTCATGTAGGTTGGGTTGCTGTGTGCCGCTCAGTCCCTTGTTTCTGCATCCATTTATTTGGAGCTTTGGTCCCTGGCTGGATTGCATTCTTGATAACTCTTGGCCTCCTTCTTTGTTCTTTGCATTTTTTGGCAAACCCTCTTCTTCTGCCTCATTAATCCAGTTAAAATCAATGGATTTTTTTTTTCTTCTTATTTTAGGGTAAATTGTAAAATCCACTCATAACAACACTCTAGTGGTTTTTTTGGCAGATATTCTTTTTAATTTTGTTTTGTGGTACGTTTTACAACGAAACAAAAATATACCAGTTAGCAACGTAATGTACCGATGTCGTAACTCCATTATTCATCCCATAAAATAGTGACAGGTAGAAAGTTTTTTATTTTCTTCAGTATTTTATGTTATTTGATCATTTTTACGTTATGCAAAATGAAGCCACTATTCTATTAGTAACTTACTTCCAACTGAGAGCATCAACAACTCGATGTGCATTGTCGTACTTGTAATACAAGCACAACAAATTGGACAAGAAAATCTTCCTATCATGTCTATTTCAGTTTCAAATTCTTCATGGAATTGAAGTAGCTTGTAGCTACCTTGTCGATCAAGAACAAGAAATGTTTTCCTAAAAGGTAGTGTTTCTAGGTGTTCACATAATGAAGGATTGTTGTTATTTCCTTCTCGTGTACCGAATACTACTTTTTAGTATCATTGAGTTTCCTACTTTTCAATGCCAAGGTGACCGTTTTAAACCAGCACCCCTCAAATTACAAAGTTTGATGCATTAGTATGAACTTCAAAAGGCTTAACAAAGTCAAAAAGTCGTCAAATTAGGTTAGTTGTCATCACCACCTTCAAACGATCAAATGTCTCGTGGCATTCATATGACCATTTCAAGACCTATCTTTTTTCAAAAGATCAGTTAGTACAACAATTTTCTTTAAGTAATTTTTTACAAATTTTTTGTAATAATTCGCCAAAGAATGAATGAACGAAGTTCAGTCAATTTTTTAGGGACATGCCAATTCACAATGACCTCAATTTTCTTAAGGTGCATTTTCACTACATCTGCATAAATTATATGCNCAAACAGGATAGGTTTCAAATTTAGATCACCAAAATGTACGACCTCAAATTATAATACTAATCGTAAGTCGATTCGTTTTAGAACATGTAATACAAATATAAAATACATGTTAATTGATTACATGTATATTATATATTGTTTTAAATAATAAAAAATTGATGACAAATGTAAGGTAAATGACAACCGACTTTGTGTTTATAAATGTTCTACAATATATCACGTGGTGTAATAGTGAATATGATCTAAATAAGAGTTTCAAAATAAATTGTGACCAAAAACACCGTACTAATTAAACTTATTTTCATCGTATCACATATCTAAGAAAGTGTCGTATCGATTACTCGTATTCATACCCGTATAACATATCAAAACGACTCATGGTCCAAGTAACGTTGCATACAAATGACTGTGTGTATAAATAGAAAGAAAAATTTTTTGGGTGAAGTAAAAGATATTTAGTTTTAGACCATGTTGTTACCTTTTTATATCGTAGAGGATGCAATGAGAGAATTATATGATTGAAAATTTGAAGTTTTTTAGGGTGCAAAGTGCTATCCAACTTTATTTCTTGATTTTTTATTTTTATTTTTTGTATGTGACTGAGACCTTGGTGCAGGTTTTTTGTGATTGCAAATGGAATGGGAAGCTGTTATAACCTTCTAATTCTTTTTCTTCCTTCCGGGAGTATGCTTTGGCCATTGATTGTTGTCCTTGACCTGGTAATGAACCTTGTTTTTTCCCTTCTCCGTTTCTTTGTACAATTTTTCTTCCAGATTATATACTTAAAGTGTAACAAAAATTGTATTCAAATTCAGATAAACGAATGAAACTATTACTCCTCCCGTTCCTAAATATATGTCGTTTTACTCAATTTTTTTTGTTCCACAATATCTGTTGTTTTATGAAACAAAACATAATTAATATTTTTTCTTCCAAATTTACCCTTATTTCTGTTTTTCAATAAGTGTTTAATAAATTAAGTGTAGGCTAAGTGTCTTTCATATTTCCTTCTTTCTCAATATGTATTGAATAAGGATATTTTAGTATTGTTCAATTATTTTTTACTCATACTAGAGCTATTTAATAGCTTCTTTAATCTCTGTACAAAAATCTTAAATGACAGATATTTAGGAACGGAGAAAGTAATTTATATTAGACTAAACGGATTCGAACTCAGACTGAAATCCGCTCTATTGATAGGCCTATTCATAATACTAACGAACAGAACAAGCAATTGTCTAGGANTCGCCCCTAAAATCAACTCAATGACATGGTCAATCTCCCATTTCAACGGCAATTTGATCAGCAATTCGTTGGGTGCCACTCTCTTGAATTTTGAGCAACTATTACACTGGTTAAAAAATTTGCAAAGCTTTGAACTCCTCATCCACAATCAACATGACCAAGTATCAAGTATGTCGCCTCTCCCCTTTGCAAATCATCTTTAACTTGCAAAGGAGAATAAAATCACATTATTCTTGCCAATCATCAACTTTTAATGAGACATAGGCAACACTATCTATTGATTTTGCTTCTAAATTAANTAGATTTTTTTTTTCTTCTTATTTTAGGGTAAATTGTAAAATCCACTCATAACAACACTAGTGGTTTTTTTGGCAGATATTCTTTTTAATTTTGTTTTGTGGTACGTTTTACAATGAAACAAAGATATACTCTTACCAGTTAGCAACGTAATGTACCGATGTCGTAACTCCATTATTCATCCCATAAAATAGTGACAGGTAGAAAGTTTTTTTATTTTCTTCAGTATTTTATGTTATTTGATCATTTTTACGTTATGCAAAATGAAGCCACTATTCTATTAGTAACTTACTTCCGACTGAGAGCATCAACAACTCGATGTGCACTGTCGTACTTGTAGTACAAGCACAACAAATTGGACAAGAAAATCTTCCTATCATGTCTATTTCAGATTCAAAATCTTCATGGAATTGAAGTAACTTGTAGCTACCTTGTCGATCAAGAACAAGAAATGTTTTCCTAAAAGGTAGTGTTTCTAGGTGTTCACATAATGAAGATTGTTGTTATTTCCTTCTCGTGTACCGAATACTACTTTTTAGTATCATTGAGTTTCCTACTTTTCAATGCCAAGGTGACCGTTTTAAACTAGCACCCCTCAAATTACAAAGTTTGATGCATTAGTATGAACTTCAAAAGGCTTAACAAAGTCAGAAAGTCGTCAAATTAGGTTAGTTGTCATCACCACCTTCAAACGATCAAATGTCTCATGGCATTCATATGACCATTTCAAGACCTATCTTTTTTTCAAATGATCAGTTAGTACAACAATTTTCTTTAAGTAATTTTTTACAAATTTTTTGTAATAATTCGCCGAAGAATGAATGAACGAAGTTTAGTCAATTTTTTAGGGACATGCCAATTCACAAGGACCTCAATTTTCTTAAGGTGCATTTTCACTACATCTGCATAAATTATATGCCCAAAGAATTTGATTTCCCTATGGACAAATCCACACTTTGTTAGGTTTTAAAAACAACTCTAGTTCTTTTAACTTAGTCAAAGCCAACATAAGGTGTTCAAATATGTTACTTTAAAGTCTGACTATTGACAACAATATCATCCAAGTAAATCGCCATAATATAATCCAAATATTCTTGAAACACATTGATCACCAAATTACAAAAATGTTGCTCGGGAATTTGTTAAACCAAAATGCAAAACAAGGAACTCGTATGAGCTGTACCTCGTTACTTAAGTTGTATTTGCCTCATCGCCTACTATAATTTGGACTTGGTGGTATCTAAGACGCAAATCCATCTTTAGTGAAAAAAACCGCACTCCCCAATTGANTGGATTTTTTTTTTCTTCTTATTTTAGGGTAAATTGTAAAATCCACTCATAACAACACTCTAGTGGTTTTTTTGGCAGATATTCTTTTTAATTTTGTTTTGTGGTACGTTTTACAACGAAACAAAAATATACCAGTTAGCAACGTAATGTACCGATGTCGTAACTCCATTATTCATCCCATAAAATAGTGACAGGTAGAAAGTTTTTTATTTTCTTCAGTATTTTATGTTATTTGATCATTTTTACGTTATGCAAAATGAAGCCACTATTCTATTAGTAACTTACTTCCAACTGAGAGCATCAACAACTCGATGTGCATTGTCGTACTTGTAATACAAGCACAACAAATTGGACAAGAAAATCTTCCTATCATGTCTATTTCAGTTTCAAATTCTTCATGGAATTGAAGTAGCTTGTAGCTACCTTGTCGATCAAGAACAAGAAATGTTTTCCTAAAAGGTAGTGTTTCTAGGTGTTCACATAATGAAGGATTGTTGTTATTTCCTTCTCGTGTACCGAATACTACTTTTTAGTATCATTGAGTTNTTGATGGAGATATTGTTCATCCGAATTTGCATTAACCTCAAACCACTCTTTGCCACAGACTCCTCTTTTTCTAATTGCATTTTAGTATTGCAAAAGATTGACTCGTGTAAGCTCTTTCGCACAATCAACGACATCCTCAATCACTAGGGTGCCTAGTTTCTCTTTCTCGGGATAATTTCTGGCACGATAAAGGTTATTACAGATGAAATAACCCAAGTACAACACCTCTTTTTGACGTAAATGGCTTATCANCCAGCACCCCTCAAATTACAAAGTTTGATGCATTAGTATGAACTTCAAAAGGCTTAACAAAGTCAAAAAGTCGTCAAATTAGGTTAGTTGTCATCACCACCTTCAAACGATCAAATGTCTCGTGGCATTCATATGACCATTTCAAGACCTATCTTTTTTCAAAAGATCAGTTAGTACAACAATTTTCTTTAAGTAATTTTTTACAAATTTTTTGTAATAATTCGCCAAAGAATGAATGAACGAAGTTCAGTCAATTTTTTAGGGACATGCCAATTCACAATGACCTCAATTTTCTTAAGGTGCATTTTCACTACATCTGCATAAATTATATGCCCAAAGAATTTGATTTCCCTATGGACAAATCCACACTTTGTTAGGTTTTAAAAACAACTCTAGTTCTTTTAACTTAGTCAAAGCCAATATAAGGTGTTCAAATATGTTACTTTAAAGTCTGACTATTGACAACAATATCATCCAAGTAAATCGCCATAATATAATCCAAATATTCTTGAAACACATTGATCACCAAATTACAAAAATGTTGCTCGGGAATCTGTTAAACCAAAATGCAAAACAAGGAACTCGTATGAGCTGTACCTCGTTACTTAAGTTGTATTTGCCTCATCGCCTACTATAATTTGGACTTGGTGGTATCTAAGATGCAAATCCATCTTTAGTGAAAAAAACCGCACTCCCCAATTGATTGAACAACTCATCAACGAATGAGTGGATAATTGTTTTTGGTTGTCATCTTTTTAAGGGTCTGTTAGTCGACATAGAGTCTCAAGGAACCAGCCTTCTTCCTTTGAAATAAGATAGGAGTTCTGTATGCTGCCTTTGAAGGCTTGATGGATCCCACCTTCAATAAACCAGCCCATTATCTCCTTAACTCCACCAATTCTAATGGAAACATACGATAAGGCACCTAGGCAAGGGGTTTTGTCCCTAAAATCAACTCAATGACATGGTCAATCTCCCGTTTCAATGGCAATTTGATCAGCAATTCGTTGGGTGCCACTCTCTTGAATTTTGAGCAACTATTACACTAGTTAAAAAATTTGCAAAGCTTTGAACTCCTCATCCACAATCAACATGACCAAGTATCAAGTATGTCGCCTCTCCCCTTTGCAAATCATCTTTAACTTGCAAAGGAGAATAAAATCACATTATTCTTGCCAATCATCAACTTTTAATGAGACATAGGCAACACTATCTATTGATTTTGCTTCTAAATTAACAGTTTTGATTTAGTTGGAATCCCGTGCCAACACCAAACCAAGATGTTGTACCTTCCAATCAGAAACAAATTTATGAGTTACGTCGATATCAACCATCGCTTTGATGGAGATATTGTTCATCCGAATTTGCATTAACCTCAAACCACTCTTTGCCACAGACTCCTCTTTTTCTAATTGCATTTTAGTATTGCAAAAGATTGACTCGTGTAAGCTCTTTCGCACAATCAACGACATCCTCAATCACTAGGGTGCCTAGTTTCTCTTTCTCGGGATAATTTCTGGCACGATAAAGGTTATTACAGATGAAATAACCCAAGTACAACACCTCTTTTTGACGTAAATGGCTTATCACTTTATTTATCTTTAGTGTTAAACTTATTGGCCTTCGTCTTGTTATGTCTTTCTTTTGAAACTTGGTGTTTCCCTTTAAACTCCTTGTCTAAAAAGTATGGCCACTGATTTGTCTCAAATCAATATTTTTATTTTTTAGCTTAGTTGCAATTTGTACAAAACCATTTTCATTAATCAGCCGTCAATACAACCTAAGTTTGAAACAAACACCCCCGGCACAAATTTGGATCCCCTCCATTATCCCTTTCCTTCAATTCTCCTCAATACAATATTAAATGAGTGACATGTGTAAGATTCTAAATTTTAACAAGCAATATTTTTTTCTTGTGAGAAAATTTCTTAATAATGATTAACACTCTACCAACAACAAAATGAATGAGAAAACATCTTATCCATTAAAATTTAAAATTTTACACATGTCACTCATCTAACACTATATTGAGAGAAATTGAAGAAAATAAGTAATAGAGGAATTCTAAATCTCCCAGGCACCACAAAAAAAAAAAAAACAACAAAATTAAAGAGTTCCACTTTAATTTCCCCCCCAATTACTTTTTATAACTCTTTCTTTATGCTCCCACATTTTCGCTTTTCAACACATGAAGGGGTTATTCCATATTGTATAACCTTAGGATGTGTGCGTATTATTTAAGGACTTATAACATTTTTATTTTTAAGTGAAATTGTTGTAGTGTTCTCTGGAAAAAAAAAACGTAAGTAAGGGTAATAGATGTCTCGGTATCTCTGTTTAGTGTTTATCACGTCAAACCCTCCATAATTTTAAGAAATAATGTAGAGGAACCTTCCTTCTTTTCTTTTTTCTTATTTCTTTTTTTATTACAACGAAAACATTCTCTTAAACTAATTATACAAAGACCCCTTAGTATTACATTAATAATATGGAAGCCCTTCCTTATTATTTACTATAATGCAAATACCTCTTCCAAGATAAAACTTATAACAACTAACCTTCAAAAGATAAATCACATGTATGAGGTGTGCAAGCCGTTCTGGACCTCTGGTATCCTTGATTTATGTTCTTGGCCAAAGTTGTTTTTTTTATACAAATAAATTTGTTTAGGGAAGTATAAACAAATAAATATAAGTAAATTTTGGAGAAAATATAAATAAACTTTTTATTTCTGATAAATTAGTTTCATACACATGGAAATATGGAATATGCTACGGATAATCTTCTGGTAGACCAATTTTTTAAGTTATGAATGATACTTTCTATGTTAATTTTTTTTAAAAAAATTTAATTTATACCCTTAAAGATAAAAAATTTTAAATTACGCCCTTAACTAAACAAACAAATAGTAATATGATCCAAATTTACACGTTTGTTGTTTTGTCTAACAATTTTTTGTGTTGTAGTCTTTATATTTTTCTACTTATATACTTAATATATTGGGCATTACTCAATTTTAAGTGTTTTGCATAAAAAATTATAATTAATCTTATTTTTTTTGATAGAAACAGTAGTAATTTTATTAATTTGAAATATTTGCGACGAGGGAAGGCATGATAAAATCATATGCCGCTTCCTGCCATACTTGAAACAAAACGAGCATTTTTAGCTAAGTTATGTGAGACTCTATTCCAACCTTACGCACATTAGATAACTAAAAATATCTAAAATTCAGCTTAATAGATTTGATGCCCAGTAGAATGGTACCTAGAGGTGAAAAATCCTCATCAAAAGCATCAATGGATTTAATCACGAATATGTAGTCTCCTTTCAATATAATTTCATCACATTCTTATCTCCGAGCAAAAAAAAAAGTGCTTCCCTCGTAACCATAGTTTTAGCAACAAATTGTAATTAATTTTATTAAAACATAGAAAATTGCTGCATTTTTATGTAATTGAGGTGTAATTTTAAATTTTAATTTGTTGAAGTGTAAATTAAAATTTTAAAACATTTTCGGGTACAAAGTGTCAGCTGCCCAATCAAATACGGCAAATGTACAATACGTCAAAAGTTCAAGGACGTATCAGCAATAAAAAGTCGGTCGCTTTTCATCCTTATCTTACCATTCACGATGAAAACGTTGCTTTTTGCTCTCAAAGGAACATGTACACATAAAAACGAGTCTTCCTCTTTAGCAAACGGAGCATCTCTCTCTCTAAAATTTCTGCTCCTTCTCTCTTTCTCTCAAACCCTATTGGAGTCCTTTTCATTGCCTTGTTTTCTGTATTTTACTTTGTTTAGATCGGTGATATTAAAGCCTAAGTTTTGTATCTTCTACTATGGCTTCTGGATCGTCGGGTACGAAGGGGTTCGATTTCGCCACCGATGACATTCTTTGTTCGTACGAGGATTATGCGAACCAGGAAAGTTCTAATGGAAACCACTCTGATCCTGTAATTGGAACCAATCCCACTAAGGTATTTTGCTCAGATACTCTCTCTTCAGTTCGTAATTCTTTTTAAATCTAAGGTAAAACTTTGATTATCTGTTGGGATTTAGGGGTTTTTAATTAATTATTGTGATTATACGAGAAGTGATATATATTTATGCTGTGATTGTTGATCTGTGGCTCTGTGGAAAATGTTAGTCGATTGAACTGTAGTTGAGTTTTAGAAGAGATTTGGGTGATTCATGTTTAATTCAAGTGGAATGGAATAATTCCGAGTTTCCTTGCAAAAATGGCTGACATGAGCCAGTTTTGATTTCTGTGTTCGCAAATTTGGGACGTTAGGGTGGTTCGAGACATTGGGTTCTTAAAAACGCAAGTGATGCATTATGAATATGTACCCATATGCATTAGTGGTGTGCACTACTTGAGGTATGAAAGTTCTTAATAACAAGAACGACCGGAAAGAAGTTTATGGCAGTGGTGTGCTGGGAGAAGGACAACATTTATTTTTCGTACGGGTTGAGCTGCTTGTGGTGTAAGGAAGCTGAAACCATTTGTTTTCTTCAATTTTATTGGTTTTATTGGAGCAAACATGAGCTATGGAATTTTGCTTTGTTGCGGTTGAGAAGTGGGAATATCTGTCATCTTGGTCTTTTTTAATGTGTTGAAATGGTGGAAATGTGATTTTTGCTTCTTATCTTAGATACATTGGCAAATTGCGATGAAGAAAGAAGAAAAGATATAATGATAGGGTTTAATTTGGCAGAAGGGAAGATGGAAATGAAACGAATGAGGTGCATATATAGGCTATGATCATATGATCTTCTAATATTATGGTTGCAAGGTTTTGTGATCTTCAGATTATTATCATACAATTGGATGTATGTGAAATTCAAGCTGCAGGTGTTGGGTGATGTTAGTTTATTGTAATTTGAGTGTCACGGTTCGAATTATGAAAATAGTCTCTTTGCATGCAAGATTGAAGCATCTAACTTTCCCCAGAATCTGTAGTAGCGGAAGCTTCCTACATTGGCTTCTTTTTATAATTTGATTTAAGAGCTCATATTCTTTCCCCTAAGGCAAAGGTGTGCGTGAACTTGAGGTTTGTTGCTTAAATTGACAGAAAGCTCTTTTTTCCCCCTTTTATAGTACATAAGATTGGAAGCCCTTTATATAGGTCCAACAAGACCCAATTTATAAGACAAATGGGTAAAGAGTCCAGTCATGGAATAGTTCTCAAGAGATATTGACAAGAACAAATGCATATATCAGTGTGAGGTCGACTATATGGTTCAATATAGCTGTCCAACAAAGTGAAGACAATGTAGGAGATCTCTTATGATGCCAGGCAGTAGTTCTGTTGTGGGAACCATTATTGTTGGCCTCTGGAAAATCATACCAAGGATATGGAACCGTATGTGCGTCAAGCTTCTCATGACTCAATACAGGGTGGGTTCATAACCTTGTTTGCCCAACTAGCCAACTCCAAATTGCAACCATTTTTGTCATACTAACCGCAAATTTTAACCACAACTGGTCTTTACTTCTTTATTTTGGTTATCTTAAACTTATAGTTTTGATTTGTTGAAATTTGAATTTTCTCATAATACAAATATGTTACCTCTTAATTTTGTTATTTTCAACCATTAGCGGGTGCATTCTTTATGATTACGGTTTGCTTTGGAAAACATTATAAACAGACAATAAATCTTATATGTATAAATGTATAAATACCTATAATTTCATATAATAGAGAAAATAATCCAACAAGAGTTTCAAACAAATCACAATTCAAAACAGCACACCATTTAAGTTCAAAACAGCGCACCATTTAAGTCTATCCTCCCGCACTACATATTGGAGTAAGTATCATATTGCATAACTCTACCCGCATCACATACCAAATTAACCACGATCTAGGTAACATTTGAATCTTAAAATGATAATAATGCTTAATTTTGCATTAATCCAAAATGGTGTCAATATTTTGGGAGAGATCATGATGTCCCTGTTATTTTGCTGTGTTCCCAATAGTACGATCGTTATTGGGTGAAGATTGGGATGATGCAGCAAAGTGGTAAAGCAATGAGGTTGAGGAAGTGTATTTGTTCCTGGAGATGTATATGCTCGAGGGATTATGCTGATTCACGCCCTTATATCTCTTATTGTGGTTTCTTTTGGGCCCCTACATTAGATAATTGAATTATATATCCAGGAGAGCTCTTTATGATTTGGAGTCTTCAGAGGCACTCTTCTATGCATGCAGTTGTATTTTGTATTTCTTATTGTACACCTTTTCATTAGCAACAAAGTGATAAACACTAAGCCATTACGTAGCTTGCTGTTATTGCCTATTTTTGCTAAGCAAATGAGTGCTTTAAACACGAATCCACAGCATAGTAGAGGCAAATCAACCTTCTTCATCTCTGCATTTACATTTCTGTGTCTTCCATGGGTTTACTTCTCAAAGTGGTCCCTTTAAGTACCCTTAAACTGATGTGCATACTTGGAAAATCCAAAGAGGCATTGGGACTACGAAAACTTGCAGAATATGATCAAAGGACGCCTGTAGGATGAGGAACTTGAAAACCAGTCTCAGAGTTTGAGGCTGATGGAACCAAACTAGAGGAATTAAGAAGTTCTAGACCCTAAATTCCAGATTGCTGATCTGTAGCTGGCATATAGTCATTTCCTTGTTCTAAATATCCAAGGACGAAGACTTTTGTAGCTATTTTTCCTTTGATTTCTTCCCAGAAGTATACCCCGCTCGTATTAGTATTTTTTAAAGCAAGCAACTCTTTAAATTGTTACTGTTGTTGCATTTTTGTGTTTCCATTTTTTCTTTCCAGTCCTTACACAACTTCATCCATCATTGAAAAGCTGCTTACAAAAAGTAATCTAACTGTATTACTTATTTTGCATTAGGGCTTGATGTGTAAATTAGATAATCGTATTTTTGCCTCCAGAAATTTGATAGTGTTGGTGTTTTTTATTTTGTTTGAAAAATTAGCTTTGAATCTAAACTTCAATGTTAATCGTAGCAAATAGATTTTAAATAGCTGACGACTTGTGTAGTTATACACTTGATGAAACATCCTCTTATGATGCAGATGGCTTGGTGGTTTTGTTTTGAGAGTGGATGAGGACGAGGGCTATTGATTTTGAGTTTGACTCAGTTATACTATAACATGTTAGGGGTGCAAAACTAAACAAAATAAACCATTGCAAACAAAATACAGAAAAGATGCACTATTATTAAGTAGAGTGGCTTCAAATAGTCTACAAAAGGCTTATTGCTACAAGCTACTTTACTGGTAGGCTAGGGGAGTAGTTTTTGGTGTATTATATATACTATGTTGGTCTTGGGTAGGTGGGACTTCGATTTGATACATTCCATTAAGAGTTCTATCCTTAGAAGCTGTTGCTACCAGGAGCAATTGACCATCAACTTATACTGTTACACAGCACCAAACTGCCTTACGGTGGTGACTTGTGATGCTGACATCCAACCACCCTTCATATTCATAGGCTTGTAACATAAGTCTTACAGCTAGATTGTTCTGCATAATGCAAATTATATCAGTTTAGTTGCTTAAAAGATTCCAGCATATGGCTCTGATATGATTAGCAAATTGATTTGAATTATTCGGGAGACTAATTTCTCTGTTCCTTTGCATAATGGAACTGTAGTTCTCTGTATGTGCTGAGTTTTTCCCCTTGAAAGTAAGGGCTGTTACTGCTGATGCTCCCAAAATGAGTGGGTTTGATATCTTAGGGAGATAAGAAAAAATCTACTAGGTGAAAGTGCTGAAGCGCGGAAAATGTGTTGACTTCACCTAACAATATTTTTTTTAGTGATAGGATCAGTAGAAGAATACGATGAATGGTAGTTTGTTTCCCCTTTTTGGGTTGGTTTTATGTTTCAATTAACTGGTAAAAACCTTTGATAGTCTTGTCATTAGAAAGGTTCGAGAAATTTAACTGTTTTAATCAGTAGAACAACCTGCCAAATTTATGGATTGGATAGATTCTTGTGCTATGTCTGAATTTATGCTAAGGCAGATAACTTTAGGCAGTTCTTCAGGCATTTTTGGGAGAATTTTGGGTGGGAAAATTTTGTTGGGTTTAATTGCTGATGCGGTTTGCAATTTTATATCCTGTAGTAAAGCTTCTTTCTCAAAACTGGAATTTTTTACTTTCCAGAAAACTGGTGTTTTTCGTGGAGATATGATCTTGAGACACTTGTTTATGGAATTTGCAAACAGCTTCTCAGGTTTTTTTTGGAAGTTTTTACCTCATTACCTCTTTTGAAATTTTTGAGAAACAGAATTTATCCATTTTCTGGAGTTCAGGAGTGTAGACTTTCTTTCCTTGTTCTTATATATTGAAGGATCATTTCCATTGATTCTGACAAGCAGAGTAATTTTTGTTGTAATTTTTGTTTTCTGTTTGTACTTATAATAAATTATATCTCAGTTTTAGCTGTGATCGTGTGTTTTATGTTTTATTAGTGTATTTTTAGTCACTTATTAAGGTATTTCTTTGCACTGAGCAGGAATTCCATAAAAGCAGAATGACAAGATCATCTATGTTTCCAGCTGCCGCCAATGGTCCGCCAGAGGAATCTTTCAACCAAGATGTGATCTCTACTGTTGAGAAGACCATGAAGAAATATGCTGACAATCTCATGCGTTTTCTAGAGGGAATTAGCTCACGTCTGTCGCAATTAGAATTATATTGCTACAACCTTGACAAATCCATTGGAGAAATGCGTTCTGATTTAGTTCGTGATAATGGGGAGGCTGACTCAAAACTCAAATCTCTTGAAAAGCACCTCCAAGAGGTGAGTTTAAATGTAATCTGGTCTTGTTTTATCTTCTTTGATGTGAGATAGAATGCCACTTTCCTTTATATCCTTAATCGATAATCAAAGCTTGTCAAACATGGGCACATCCATCATTAAATGAGTTGTGAAGATTGAAATCGAAGATTAGGATTCAGGAAGTTATTTATATGTTATTCTATTATTTAATAATATGGGATTTATTAGTTTTTCTTAGGTGAATAATTTGTTAATGAGTTTAAGGTTTATCTTCTTATTTTGATTGTATAGTTCAGGATTTTATGATTTTCAAGGTTTTTAGTTAATTATATGAAGGGATGGATGTACATATGTTAGGCAGGCATTGAATTTTTTTTTTTTTTTGACATGGCATTGATTATTGATTGATTGGATAATTGACTACTGCTTTCTCTCTCTGATTTCTTCATAATTATCAGTCCTATCTTCTTAATTCTCTGCATTTCTCCTTATCCTCTTTTCCCACGTTTCTTCTTCCCTATCCGCATCAAGCCTGCTGTGGCAACAATGTTTTCAGCCATCATAAAACCTCTTCATGGGCCACTTGAGAGACCGGTCACCTGCTGCCTTTTCAGAATATTGGATCTAATGCGGAGGATGGTTAAGTTAGCTCCTTATCATAGTTGATGTTTTTTTACTCAAGAGTCTAAAACCCATGTAAGTTAACAAACATTGGAATTGCCCTTCTCTTCTTGAACCATGTGTTTGGCCATTCTATGGTTGAGTCTTCCTAGTCTTTGGCGGTATAAATGCATTTCTGAAAATAGAACTCTAAAAGAAACTATATTAAATCACAATATGGGATGACAGAGGATTGAAAGCATGTATTATTTTGATTCTGGAATAATGGGGAGACTAGAATAGAGCAATCAACATAAATGCTGGCAAAAATCGACCTCATATGCTATAATGTTGTTTGGTAAGAAACAGAAATTTCATTCATAACAAGAAGATCCATAAGTGGTGGATAAAAATTCCAACCAAATGGATGGTGTAATGACTGCCTAAAGGTAATTGTAAACCCATCTAATGACTCATTTGAAATGCAATAAGAAAAACAATGGGAAGTTTTGATTCTTTGAGGAGCGCTGAAACATAACTTGTCGGTTTTCAAAAGACAGTTATGCATTGAACTTTCCTTAGAGACAGTTATGCGTAGAACGTTCCGTGTGTGTGAAAATTGGCTTTGTTCTTGAATGTTATCATGGATGTGTTGAGGATTATTTCATATGTTTCTTGATTAGAAGCCAGAATATGTGGTGCAGTTTCTCATTATTCTGCTTGGTTGATAGCAGGAGAGTTGGCATCTATTATGTTGTGTTCTTCATTGAATGTCACAATGTCCAGATTGTGGGGAATGGAGCAAGAAACATGTTTGTCAGTTGACATTTATTTCTAATCCTTGGCTCTTTTCAATACGATAAATGGGTAGCTTCTGTTCTCTGATATTCCTGCTTGAGCTTTAGGCAAACTAATTCAACTTTATTCATGAATGTTAACTGGCTTAGTTTTATTAGCTTCTCTCTCATGGTTATATTGTTTAATCTTACTGTCAGTCACTTCTACAAGTGGTTCTGATAAAAGCATTTGTTTTTATCCTGCCACTGCAGGTTCGCAAGTCTGTACAGATCCTAAGAGACAAGCAAGAACTTGCCGAAACCCAGAAGGAACTAGCCAAGCTTCAGCTTGCAAACAAAGAATCCTCTTCTGCAAGCAACTCTCAACAGAGAGAAGACCGAGCCGACCCNTGCTTTCTCTCTCTGATTTCTTCATAATTATCAGTCCTATCTTCTTAATTCTCTGCATTTCTCCTTATCCTCTTTTCCCACGTTTCTTCTTCCCTATCCGCATCAAGCCTGCTGTGGCAACAATGTTTTCAGCCATCATAAAACCTCTTCATGGGCCACTTGAGAGACCGGTCACCTGCTGCCTTTTCAGAATATTGGATCTAATGCGGAGGATGGTTAAGTTAGCTCCTTATCATAGTTGATGTTTTTTTACTCAAGAGTCTAAAACCCATGTAAGTTAACAAACATTGGAATTGCCCTTCTCTTCTTGAACCATGTGTTTGGCCATTCTATGGTTGAGTCTTCCTAGTCTTTGGCGGTATAAATGCATTTCTGAAAATAGAACTCTAAAAGAAACTATATTAAATCACAATATGGGATGACAGAGGATTGAAAGCATGTATTATTTTGATTCTGGAATAATGGGGAGACTAGAATAGAGCAATCAACATAAATGCTGGCAAAAATCGACCTCATATGCTATAATGTTGTTTGGTAAGAAACAGAAATTTCATTCATAACAAGAAGATCCATAAGTGGTGGATAAAAATTCCAACCAAATGGATGGTGTAATGACTGCCTAAAGGTAATTGTAAACCCATCTAATGACTCATTTGAAATGCAATAAGAAAAACAATGGGAAGTTTTGATTCTTTGAGGAGCGCTGAAACATAACTTGTCGGTTTTCAAAAGACAGTTATGCATTGAACTTTCCTTAGAGACAGTTATGCGTAGAACGTTCCGTGTGTGTGAAAATTGGCTTTGTTCTTGAATGTTATCATGGATGTGTTGAGGATTATTTCATATGTTTCTTGATTAGAAGCCAGAATATGTGGTGCAGTTTCTCATTATTCTGCTTGGTTGATAGCAGGAGAGTTGGCATCTATTATGTTGTGTTCTTCATTGAATGTCACAATGTCCAGATTGTGGGGAATGGAGCAAGAAACATGTTTGTCAGTTGACATTTATTTCTAATCCTTGGCTCTTTTCAATACGATAAATGGGTAGCTTCTGTTCTCTGATATTCCTGCTTGAGCTTTAGGCAAACTAATTCAACTTTATTCATGAATGTTAACTGGCTTAGTTTTATTAGCTTCTCTCTCATGGTTATATTGTTTAATCTTACTGTCAGTCACTTCTACAAGTGGTTCTGATAAAAGCATTTGTTTTTATCCTGCCACTGCAGGTTCGCAAGTCTGTACAGATCCTAAGAGACAAGCAAGAACTTGCTGAAACCCAGAAGGAACTAGCCAAGCTTCAGCTTGCAAACAAAGAATCCTCTTCTGCAAGCAACTCTCAACAGAGAGAAGACCGAGCCGACCCACCTGCTTCTGATCCTAAAAAGACTGAGAACACATCAGACATGCATGGCATGCAATTGGCTCTAGCCCTACCCCATCAAGTGGCGCCACAGCCTCCGCTTCCCACCAGACCTGTGGAGCAGCAGCAGCCTGCTCCGGCACCACCATCAATGCCTCCTCAGAGTATGACACAATCGCAGGCATATTACCTACCCGCATCCTCGATACCAAGTCATTCAGCTCCAATCCAAGAACCTCACGGTCAGTATTTACCATGCAATTCTCAGTATCAATCTCCCCAAATGCAAGACATTTCTAGGATGGCACCACAGCCAGCACAACCTCAAGTGAATCAGACATCACATATCCAGCCATTTCTGCAGTATCAGCCGCAGTGGCCCCAGCGGATACCTCCGCAGGTGCAGCAACCACAACAGCCCTCCATGCAGACCCAGATTAAACCTTCATCTGCTACAGTTTACCCTCCATATCTGCATAGCCAACCAGCAAATCCATCTCCTCCGGAGACACTCCCAAGCAGCATGTCAATGCAGTTGCCCTTTGCCGGAGTTCCTCAGCCGGGTGCGAGCCGGGCCGAACCAATGCCTTACGGATATGGTGGGGCTGGTAGGACAGTTCAGCAACAGCCACCAACTCAGCATCTCAAGACTGCTTTTGGAGCACAGCCAGGGGATGGGTTTGCAGCTGCTGGGCCCCACCCTACACTTTCCCCGGGAAATGCATATATGATGTTTGACAGTGAAGGAGGAAGGGTGCACCATCAACCCCAGCAGCCTCACTTCCAACAAAGTGGTTATCCTCCCACGAGTGTCCCTATCCAGAATCCACAACCAGCCAGTAGCTCTAATGTTATGATTCGCCCTCCACAGCTCATTCGCAACCATCCCTACAATGAGCTGATTGAGAAATTAGTGAACATGGGATATAGGGGCGATCATATTGTGGGCGTAATTCAAAGGCTGGAGGAGAGTGGTCAGCCTGTTGATTTCAATACTGTGCTCGACCGGTTGAATGGACACTCTTCTGGGGGTTCTCAGAGGGCATGGTCCGGGTAAGCAGCTGTTCGCACTATTTAAACCTATCCAGTTGCAGCAAGATCACTGGGTTTTTTAAGTACATCTTGCGTCGAATAAAGGCTGTTATGATTTGCAAGGTAATTTGGTATGTATATGTATTAAAGATCTATTGTATATTTGTTATCTCCTCCCAAGGTTTTGTGATTGGTGGTTAGATAACGTGTTTTTCATATATGGCAATAGGAAAACTGTTTGGACATCTGTGTTATGAGATTGCTGTGTTTTTACCTGACAGCTAGTGTTGGGCTACCATCTTTTGTTGCGTCTGCTAAAAACACTTACTAGTTCCTCTAAATCAGTCAGTCAGTCAGTCAGTCAGACGTGTAGATTGAATCCCAGAATTTCTGTTTAGTAAAAAGTCATTTTCGTCACAATAGAAGAATTTCCTCGTCTTGATGTTCCTTCGGTTTCTAGGCGCTGAGAACTCTATCTTCCTCTTAGGAAGGGGAAAAAGACGTTTCCTCAAGTTTTGAGGGTATAATGTGAAAATTTTAGGTGGTGTCTGGTTTGTGTCTCAAAACTAGTTTTTTGTTCTCAAAACACAATTTTGTGAGATGTTTGGTTAGCGGTTTTCAAAAAAAGTGGGAATTGAGGAGCAAAAAATACAGAACATCTAAATGATGTTTTATGAGTTTTCAATTCAAAATAGAAAATAAGGGAAATATCCATTCTTTTTTAATGAGGTTCACCTATCAAACTTTCTTAACAGTAAAGCACATTTTTTTCTTCGTTGAAGTATAAAGGCCCTCTACCCAACTCAATCTCTCTCTGCAACGATCTCTCTCTCTCTCTGTGCAACGATCACTGTGTTGCTTCAACAATCGTTGTGCTGTATCAAACATTCAAACATTGTTTTGTCTTTATTTTTTTGCATCTAGGTTCAATATTTGGTTTCAACGTCTTCTCCTTCAATTTTTTTTTTTTTTGACATTTATTTACAGATCTCGAAGGAAATACACATAGTGGGTTTTTTTTTTTTTTTTTTTTGGTATTTGGTTTCAAATCTTGAAATATGTTGATTGATTTATGGGTTACGAATTTGATTTATGGCATCTAGTTTTTCTCTTGATCTATCTTTTCTCTCTCGTCTGCTCTCTCCTTTCTCTCTTGCGTATCCTCTCATTCAACAAATATATATACAAATATATGTACAAATTCATACAGATACACATTTGTGTGTATATATATGTGCATATATGTGGACTGTGTGTGTGTGTGTATTTTATAGTGTGTATTTTTACTCTGTGTGTGTTTTGTGGAGAGAGAAAGGAGACAGAAAGGGAGAGATGGGAATTGGGGATTTTGTGGATTACTATCCAAATAAGTTTTATAATTTTTTGTTTTTTAAAACTATTTTTCAAAATACATAACCAAACATGTTTTGCAACTTAAAATTTTTCAAAAATATTTTCTTAAAATTTTTCTCAAAACTTTTTTTTAAATAGTATTTTTTAAGACGCAAATCAAACAAATTAATCTTTTGAATATAAAATTAAGAATCTTAAAATATTTTAAGGTACAAAGTGTCAGGAGCCTTCACCCCGGCCTCCGCCGGGGCAAGAACTCAAGTTCATTGTTATTGTCGGTCAATCTCAGTGCTTGTTAGAGAATTGCACATACTTCGAGTTTATGTAGTAGTCATTGGCTGGAAAACAAGTGGTGGTTGGGACTTGGGACAGTTCGGCCATTGGCAAAAAAAAGCAATTCATGAGTTTCCCATGGGTCCATATAAAAGCTTAAGAATGTCATCAGAATAGAGCTAGGAAAGGAAAAGCCAAATAAAACACAAAGTATATAAACCATAAAGGTATCCGTAGTTTGACACAGTTTACTTATATCTACGAATTAAATGTTCAATTGGTTGTATCGATGTATTATTTGATGGTGAACGTTGGATTTAGATCTTTTTCATTACTCATTTCCTTCAATTCCTCTTAATGCAGTGTTAGATGAGTAATGTATAAAATTTTAAATTTGAATGGACAAAATTTTTTTTCATTCATTTTATTGTTGATGGGGAGTGTTAACCAATATTAGGGAATTTTTCTACAAGGAAAAAATCTTATCTATTGAAATTTAGAATTTTACACATGTCACTCATCTATCAATCAATGCATTGAAGGGAAGGGGTAATCGAGAGGATCCAAATCCGTGAATGTTTGCATGTAACTGAATCCTATTAGAGTGAGAATAAATCAAGATAAATATATCACTCATACTTATCATTATCTATAGTTATTCGGAATATACTAATGTTGATAAATCTTGATGAATCTTATCATTTTTCTCTATTAAACAAATTATGATAGATCTCTTTTTATCCTAACATATTTCTAATAGTTCACCATGGATGAGTCAAATTTCATGGGTCCGAGTTTGTGACGATGTTGGTTTTTTTTTTGTCATGATCGATAGTTCCCAATAATGGCCTTGGGCCAGTGTATGTGTTTTTTGGAGGATCTGTACATGGCAAATCTAATGATAGAACCAAGGCTGTTGGATGGGAAGTGGAGAACAGGGTAAATAATGTTGTGGTTGTCTCTGTCATCGGAGATTCTCTATGCTCTTTTATAGACAACAGTGTTAAGACAACATTGTTAAGGTCATTTGATATTTTCATGCCCACCAAAAAGGATAAAAAAAACTACTACTATTGTCTTCATCTTAATGGAACGTATCATGGGAGCCCCAAGGTCGCGGTTTCGATTCTAAAGTCTTATAGGGAAATGCTAGGTTGACCAAAAAAATTGACAAAAAGAATCAAATGAGTAGCACTAAGATAAATTTAAGAGTTTTGAGGTTAGGGAGGTGCCTAGAAGTTTTCTCTCACTCGTATCACGCTTTAAGAGGTAGGATTTCTCCTAATTTGATTCACTTTTTTATCTAGGGTGTATTTGGAATGACGCAAGGGTATGGAATAACTTAGGTCATTGACTATGGTTATGAAAATGAGGAAATGAGTATAAAATTTGGCCTAGACCAATTCCTAGTTATGTTGGCATAGAAAATTACTTGTGTGATTTTCTTGAAATTTGATATTTTTGGCATGCTATATATTTTATATTATGCTTTGTGAATGATATGAAAATTCTTGTGTGATAACATGAATTGTTGTCTTGAAGGTGTTTACCAAAATGCCTATGTGTGAATCAAGTTGTTATGACATAATGATGTATAGCATGCTTAGAAAATGTATTGAAAAGAAATGTTAATATGTGTTCATTGAGATATTGACGTTGTAATGATTTTATGATAATTATATACAATTGATATAAATTGTCATGACATATGTGCATATATTGCTAAATTGGCACTCATCACATATAGAGCATAACATGGATGTAACAATGGTGAACTATATTGCATATGCACGGGACAAACACATCCATAAGCATGAGTGTGGGTGTGTAGGTGCATAGTTACGTCAAACATCATCCTTGGTGGATGACACGTGAGCTCGGTACCGTTGGACTAAGGTTCAACAGAGTCACACGGTTGCATAAAAATAAAATTGGGTCGGGGTAGCAAGAAGGGCTAGACTATCTCTCGAGTGAGAGGCCCAGTAATTGGATACTCACTCCGTTGGTATAAAAGCCTATAAAGTATGTCGGTGTACGCAAAATCGTTGGTGAAAGTCCATGAATTCTGTGTCGGTTGGGTACCGTTGGTGTAAATCCATAAAAATTCACCCCAAACAAAGACCCGGAGATTTTAAATAGTCATTTAGAGGATAATATAAATGGCGGGAGCTGGAAGGGCTCGGTTTTATATGCATTGGCATTTGCATGTATTGAGGAGCCGTGAAAGGCTCGAGATTGATGTGCGTGAGTGAGTTTCATCTCATTCATGGCATGACATCATAGATTCCAACATGAATTGCATATTCTTGTATAAGAATGGATATTGGTTGTGTGTTGTTGCATGTATACATTCATATGCACTTAGGTGGAGAGTAGCCTCTGTAGGAAATATTCTACTGGGCGTTGGCTCACCCTATACGAGAACACATTTCAGGTGCGGGGGCTGTACCGGTGGAGGACTTGCATTTGGGACCTCAACGTTGAAGAAAAGCTGAGTTGTGGCTTTTGAAAAGAAGTTTTTGTAAAACTTTTGGTAAAATTTCATTTGACATGTAAATGTATGGAATATTTTGTAATAAACCTTGTATATATTCACTTGTATGTGAAAAACATTGTTAAATATGTTTAGGATGAATTTGGAAAAGTTTAAACTGGATTGAAAATCGAGAACAGGTGAAACAAGAAAAAATGGACCCAGCGTACCGGTACGCGTATCGGTACACTTTGGCAGATTTTGAAATTTTTTTATTTTTCTTCTAAGGTCTTGGGCTATACATCATTTAGTTCCAATGATACAAATGGACTTTAAATGGGATAATATTAGCATGATGTCGGATCCAATGGCATTCACGGGCATTTCTGTGGGTTAACGGATGGTCAACGGGACCCCCGATTTTAGGGGCGCCACAGCTTGGTATCAGAGCATAGGTATGTGATTACATAGGGCTTGATGGGCATTGAGTTTAGACCATTGCATACATTGTACATTTCATCTTATGTGCTTACATTTTACTACATGATTACGTGCTATGTGTTTATGTGAATGATATACATGGTAAAATATATGTGGAAAAAAGAGAAATACTAGGGTTAGAAAATATAACATAGGGTTTCGAAAAAAGGGATGAACGGTGTAGTTCAATGTATAATGTCTGTTAGTAGATGGCATATGCACTACTAGTGAGACAAGGAGGAAAATCTCTAAATTTTAAATTCGATCCCTATCTTGAGACACAATGTGAGTGTTGGATTGCTATTTGACATGTGTGTAGATGGCAAATTGAGGAAGAGGATGCCAAGGCGATGGGTGGATCAACCAACTCCCATCGCCCATTGACCAACAAGTCTTTGTGGAGCCTATTGGTGCGGCGGCGAATACCATTGCACAGACAAGTGCAAGTGGAAGTCAAGGAGGCACAAGTCACCTTCAGAAGTTCAAGGCTCATCACCTCCAATCTTCATGGGAGGGGCGGATCCTATGGTGGCTGACCACTGGTTTCGACAAGTGGATAAGGCGTTGCGGGCATTGGAGATCACTTTCGATACCACAAAGATAACCCTAGCTACATTTTAGCTAGAGGAGGAATCTCAAGTGTGGTGGGATTAGGTCAAGAACTCCAAGAACTTGGAGGTTATGACATGGATTGAGTTCAAGGAACTCTTCATGGAGAAGTACTTTTCGGCGGCCGCTAGACATGCAAAGGCCTGAGAATTCCTGGATTTGAGGCAAGGTACCATGACAGTAATGGAATATGTAGCTAAGTTCACAGAATTAGCACGTTTCGCCGATGACTATGTAGCCACAGATATGGCAAATGTCAGGAAGTTTGAGGATGGTCTGAAATTGTCCATTCGAGGTAAAATGGTAGGTCTTCTTCTGCAAGACTTTGATTTAATGGTCACGACAACTTTGGCTATTGAGAGAGGTGGATGATGCAAGAAGCATCCAGGAGTCGGGTGCAAAAAACAAGAAGAAGGAGGGTCAATCTTCTTCTTCTAACTCGGGAAAGAAGCAGAAGACTTCTACTCTGCAAGGGTTTCAAGGACAGGACCATGGCTATCAAGGCCAAGGCCAAGGTTGATCCTCCCAAGGCGGGGAAAACTACAGGACTACTTATCGGGCTGGTCAAAGGACGTGTTTCCATTGTCACCGGCAGGGTCATATAAAGCGGGATTGTCCTCAGAGGCAGGGATCCCAGATTTATGGGTTATCACAGTCCTAGTCTTCGGTGGGGCAACCACAGACGCAGTACACTCCTCATTATCTTACCATGGGTTAGGGGAGCCAGTATCAGTTCCAGAGTGCTACATAAGGCCTTACCACTTCTCGTACGAGAACTCCGCAAATAGGGCAAATGAGTCATGGCATGGGTCGGGGTCGAGGCCAAGGCTCACAGGTCGGTACTTCAGGGACCCAGGGGCGTGTCTATGCCATGATACCACAGATTGAGCCGGTAGATCAGTCGGTGATACAAGGTACATTTCTACTCTCTCAATTATGGGCTAGAGTGTTATTTGATTCTGGTACATCGCATTCATTTATTGCTACATCTTGTGTGAAAGACTTGGCCTTAGAGGTTGAGACCTTGAAAAAGTCATTGCATGTGAGTTCTTCCCTAGGAGCTAGGGTGAGGGTGGACTAGATATGTCGGGGTTGTGAATTAGAGATCTCGAGGGATTCTACTAACTGTGAACCTTAGGGTCATGGACATGTCTGAGTTTGATGTTATTCTCGAGATGGATTGGTTAGCAGATATTGGGTCGTCATTGATTGTGATCGGAAGAGGGTCACTGCTTATACGTCTGAGGGTGTTTGTTTCAAGTTCTAGTGGAAAAACAAAATGTTTTACCCCAAGCCATGTATGATTCTCATTGGCACAGATAGTTGATGAGTTTGCTAGCAAGCCTTACCCTAGAGGACAAGGCAAGACAGGAATTGAATTTACCCTGAGTTATTTGTGAATATGAGGATATTTTTTTGGATAAATTATCGGGATTACCTCCACATAGGGATGTAGACTTTACCATTGAGTTGTATCCAGGTACATCTCCTCTCTCTATGACTCCATATAGGATGGCACCAGTTGAGTTACAAGAACTCAAGGTCCAATTGCAAGAATTGTTGGACAGAGACTTTATTAGACCGAACACTTCACCTTGGGGCACTCCGGTGTTGTTTACCAAGAAGAAAAATAAGACTCTTCTATTGTGCATCGACTATAGGCAGTTAAACCGGGTCATTATCAAGAATAGGTACCATTTGCAGAGGATCGATGATTTGTTTGATCAACTAAGAAGGGCACGTGTCTACTCCAAGATAGATCTCTGTACTGGTTACCATCAGTTGAGGGTTAGGGAGGAGGATATCCCTAAGACAGCGTTTAGAACGCGGTATGAGCAGTTTGAGTTTACTGTGATGCCTTTTGGATTGACGAATGTCTCAGCAGCATTCATGGATCTCATGCATAGGATGTTTCAACCTTATCTTGATCAGTTCGTCGTGGTATTTTTTTGATGACATATTGATCTACTCCAAGTCTGAGGAAGATCATGAAGGTCACTTGAGGATTGTTCTTCAGACCTTGAGAGACCACCAATTGTACGTCAAGTTCAGCAAGTGTGAATTTTAGCTTACGGAGGTAAAATTTTTAGGCCATGTGGTATCGGCTTCGGGTGTATCCGTGGACCCGGAGAAGGTTAAGGTGGTTATGAATTGGGAGAGACCAAAGTCAGTCTTCGAGATCCGCAGTTTCTTGGGATTGATAGGGTATTACCGGAGGTTCATTGAGGACTTCTCGCAATTAGCTGCCCCTATGACGAGATTGACCCAGAAGGAGGTCAAGTTTGAGTGGAATGGTTCTTGCTAGAAGGCATTCCAGGAGTTAAAGAGAAGGCTTACTTCAACACCTATTCTGATAGTTTCGAAAAGGGGACAAAGGTACACAGTGTATTGTGATGCCTCAAAGGACGGATTTAGATGCGTTTTGATGCAGTCCGGGAGGGTGATAGCTTATGGTTCTCGGCAGTTAAAGAATCACGAGCAAAATTACCCTACACACGACATGGAGTTGGTGACCATTGTCTTTACCTTGAAGGCCTGACCCCCACTATCTATATGGTGAGCAGTTTGAGGTATTTTCAGACCACAAAAGTCTAAAGTACATCTTCACACAGTGGGACCTCAATATGAGGCAGCGCAGATGGATGGAGTTCCTAGAGGACTATGACTTCACTTTGCATTATCATCCCGGTAAGACAAATGTGGTGGCTGATACACTCAATCAAAAGTCACAGGAGTCTGGGCTAGTGTGGCTTCCAGGGAGTGGAAGATGCTCAAGACTGTGGGAGCTTGGTGGCTACACCTTCTCTACTGAGCAGGGTGATAGAGTCCCAGGGGCTGGATGCGGAGATAGCATCCGTTAGGGACTAAGTACAGGCAGGTTCCGGTGATGAGGACTGGACCATTCACTCGGATAGTGGTCTTCGATTTAGGGGGAGGATTGTGGTTCCCCAGTCTGCGGAGCTCAGAGAGGAGATTCTCAGGGAGTTTCATTGTTCCCGATTTACTGTACATCCAAGTGGCATGAAAATGTACTATGACCTTCATCGCCAGTATTATTAGAACGGGATAAAGAGAGACGTTGGAGATTTCGTTAGACGATGTCTCACGTGTCAGCAGGTTAAGGTTGAGCACCAGAGACTAGCGGGATTACTCCAGCCTTTGGAGGTAGCTAAATGAAAGTGGAAGTATGTCACGATGAATTTTATGACTCATTTACCACAAACATAGCGGGGACATGACGAGGTGTGGGTGATAGTGGACCGGCTTACCAAGTCAGCACATTTTCTACCTGTGCAGATGACCTTCACACTGGAGAAATTCTGTAGGTTGTATATACGGGAGATTGTCCGGTTATATAGAGTGCCTGTATCTATAGTATTGGATCAAAATCCTAGGTTTACGGCTCATTTTTGGGAGAATTTCCAATTAGCTATGGGGACACAGTTGATGATGAGCACTGTTTTTCATCCCCAGATGGACAGTCAGTCTGAGAGGACTATTCAGACATTAGAGGACATGTTATGGGCATACGTCCTAGATTTTAAGGGTAGCTGGGAAGATCACTTACTCTTGGTAGAGTTCGCCTACAACAACAGTTATCAGACGAGCATACAGATAGCATCCTATGAGGCACTATATGGGAGGCCTTGTCGATCTCTGATTTGTTGGACGGAGGTGGGAAAGAGACCCTCTACGAGTTTGGATTTGGTTAGAGACAGCTCTGAGAAGGTGGATTTGATTCGAAAACGTCTTCTCATGGCTCAAAGCCGGCAAAAGAGCTACGCCGACAGACGGCGACGACCTCTACAGTTTGAGGTAGGAGATCATGTATTCTTGAAGGTGATGCCTAAAAGAGGAGTGGTTAAGTTTGGTAAACGGAGAAAGCTATCGTCGAGGTATATCGGGCCCTTCGAGGTACTTGAGAGGGTTGGTACAATTACTTACCGATTCGCGTTATCGCCAAATTTATCAGATGTTCATGCGGTATTCCAGGGCTTTATGCTCCAAAAATACACCCCATATCCGACTCATGTGGTGGATTAGGGAGAGCTTGTTGTTGATGCTAATGGGACCTTTGAGGAGGAACCGGTACGCATCATGGATAGCCGGGAGCAAGTTTTGCGAGGCAAGACCATCGGCTAGTGAAGGTACTGTGGCAACACTGAGGAATGAAGGAGACGACATGGGAGCGCGAGGACATTATCCGTACCAATTATCCTTTTTTATTTGAGGATGGAGGTGCACTCTTATAGTCATTCGTGTTATATGACTGTTGCATATGCATGCGTTTGAATGTATATGTGTACGTGAATTTCATGGACGAAATTCTTTTAAGGGGAGGAAAATATAAAACCCGGATAAATTTAAATTTTTTGAAAAAATGGTAAAATGGTAATTTACTGTAATTATACGGGTTTAAAATGCATTTTTTTTAGAGCTCGGATGGAACAACGGACTTCACCTGTTGTATTTGTATCACAAAATTGAGTTACCACGTCAATTTTTGTCAAATTCTGAGATGGTCAGATTATACACGTTTTTCGAGACAATTAAATGATGAATAAACTTTTAAAGGTCCCTAAAAATGAAAATTATAAATAAAATTTATAATTAAATAAAAGTTCAAATGAAAATTATTTGGACTGAAACCGAAATTTAATTAAGTCGTTTCGGGTTAAAAATGGATTTAAAAGTAGTAAACGTGCAGGGCAATGTGGACCGCACAATTAAGAAGTATAAATAGGGCTAAATATCTGAAAAATTAGATATTCTCACCCCTTATTCAGCTGAGTTCAGAAGTTGAAGAAAAGAGAAGGGAGAAAAGAGGGAAAAACCTAAAATTCTACCTTTCTTTTGCGATCCAAGGAGTTCCGTAGGTTGGAATTCATCGGACCAAGAACTAAAGTTGGTTTACGTGACGAGGGCTACTCATACGTACCAAGAACGAAGGATTTCACCGAAGATTCAAAAGGAGACTTTGAGAAAATTAAGAGTTTTGAGGCTAGGGAGGTGCCTAGAAGCTTTCTCCCACTCGTATCACGCTCCAAGAGGTAGGGTTTCTCCTAATTTGGTTTACTTTCTTACCTAGGGTGTATTTGGAATGGGGTAAGGATATGGAATAACCTAGGTCATTGACTATGGTTATAAAAATGAGGAAATGAGTATGAAATTTGGCCTAGACCAATTCCTAGTTATGTTGGCATAGAAAATTACTTGTGTGATCTCCTTGAAATTTGATATTTTGGGCATGTTATATGTTTTATATTATGTTTTGTGAATGAGGTGGAAATTCTTGTGTGATAATATGAATTGTTGCCTTGAAGGTGTTTGCCAAAATGCCTATGTGTGAATCAAGTTGTTATGACATAATAATGTATAATATGCTTAGAAAATGTGTTGAAAATAAATGTTAATATGTGCTCATTGAGATATTGACATTGTAATGATTTTATGATAATTATATGCAATTGATATAAATAGTCATGACATATGTGGATAAATTGTTAAATTGACACTCATTACATATAGAGCATAACATTGATATAGCAATGGTGCACTATATTGCATATGCACAGGGCAAACACATCCATAAGCATGAGTGTGAATGTGTGGGTGCATAGTTATGTCAAACATCATCCTTGGTGGATGACACGTGAGCTCGGTACCGTTGGACCAAGGTTCAACAGAGTCACACGGTTGCATGAAAAGAAAATTGGGTCGGGGTAGCAAGGGCTAGACTATCCCTCGGGTGAGAGGCCCAGTAATTGGATACGCACTCCATTGGTATAAGAGCCCATGAAGTGTGTCGGTGCACACGGAACCGTTGGTGAAAGTCCATGAATTCAGTGTCAGTTGGGTGTCGTTGGTGTAAGTCAATAAAAATCCACCCTAAACAAAGGCTTGAAGATTTTAAATAGTCATTTAGAGGATAATATAAATGGCGGGAGCTAGAAGGGCTCGATTTTATATGCATTGGCATTTGCATGCGTTAAGCAGCTATGAAAAGCTCAGGGTTGATGTGCGTGAGTGAGTCTCATCTCATTTATGGCATGACATGATAGATTTCAACATGAATTGCATATTCTTGCATTGGAATGGATATTGGTTGTGTGTTGTTGCATGTATACATTCATATGCACTTAGGTAGGGAGTTGCCTCTGTAGGAAATATTCTACTAGGCGTTGGTTCACCCTATACAGGAACACATTTCAAGTGCAGGATCCATACCGGTGGAGGACTCGCATTCAGGGCCTCAACGTTGAAGAAAAGTCGGGTTGTGGCTTCTGAAAAGAAGTTTTTGTAAAATTTTTGGTAAAATTCCATTTGATATGTAAATGTATGGAATATTTTGTAATAGATCTTGTATATATTCACTTGTATGTGAAAAATATTGTTAAGTATGTTTGGGATGAATTTGGAAAGGTTTAAATTGGATTGAAAATCGAGAACAGGTGAAACAAGAAAAAATAGATCCAGCGTACCGGTACAATGAGGTCCAGTGAGCTATGCGTACCTGTACACTTTGGCAGATTTTAAAATTGTTTTTAATTTTCTTTCAGGGTTTTGGGCTATGCATCATTTAGTTTTAATGATATAAATGTACTTTAAATGAGATAATATTAGCGTGATATCAGATTCAATGGCATTCACGAGCATTTCCGTGGTTTGACAGATGGTCAACAAGACCCCCGATTTTACGGGCACCACAATAGCGATGGTGGTGGTGGTGGCAATGACACAATAATAGTGGTGGTGGTGAAAGCAGTGACACAATAGTGGTGGTGTCAATAACATAATGGTAGGGGGAGGCGGTGACAATGGTGGTGACAGTGGTGGAGGCAATGCTGGTGGTAATGATGGTGGTGGTGACGATGACACAATAATAGTGGTGGCGGTAACAATGATAGTGGTGACAATGGTGGTGACGATAACATAATGGTGGTGATGGTGGCAGTGGTACAAATAGTAGTGGTGATGGTGGTGGCAATGGTGGCGATGACACAATGGTGGTGAAGATATTTTTGTCTATTATGAGAAATTGATAAAATCTTTACTAATTAACATTTTCAGTATTATGTGATAAGTAGGTGACTTGTTACTTAAAATTTTAGCATATTTTTAAGAAGTACTTAAAATATTAAGTAATATAAGTTTTAAGTAATCAAACGAATTTAATTTATTAAATATTTAAAATATTCAAATTTAAACCTTAAGTAATGTTATCAAAAAACCCTTTTTAATCTAGCGTTGACCTTAGTCATCTCTTTCAATGTTTTGTGCCTAATATTCGTCAATTAGGATCGGTGATTAGGTTACCTATGTATAACCTCCACCAACTGCAAAACGAAAGAACTCACCATCCAAATGGAGTGAGCGCTCTTCTTTGCACTCCCATTAACCAAATGGGGTGAGAGAAAAAATATAAACCCTCTGTCACAAGATATGAGGAGCTTCCATTGACCTACCTTATGGCACATGTAAGTTGCATGTGTTTTTTTTTTTTTGAATCTTTTGTACTGTTTGGTAAAATTTTAACGAGGTAACTTTTTTATTTTTAAAGCAACTAAGTAAATTTTTTCATAAAATTAAAAAAAAAAAGTGATTTATATGCATCTTAGTAATTATATAATATTTATACATAAATGTATAGATGTACATTTAACCTTAAGAGTAGAGAAGAGAACACAGTCATGGAATCGAAAAATTTATAAATTTAAATCGAACCATTTTTTTTTTTTTATGGAAATAATCTTAAAAACTTGTATCGAAACTCATAAAATTTGACAGTGCAATACCAATTTTTTTTTTTTTGGGTAACATAATCTGCCCCTTTCTTCAATTATTTGGCCCTAATTAATCCGTTCCCTATCAGGGTAAGTGGGACACTGACCTGATCCATCAAATAATTAATCCTTAGTCATCTTTAATGGACATCTATCTACCTTTGCTTGAATTGGGTGTCTTAAACCATATAATAAAATTTACATGCCTTGACTTGTAAGCTCAAGTTGGCCAATAGATCTAAATGCATGACATCATACGAAAAGTATTAAAACGATGTTATTGTATTATAATAAGACTATTCATTTGGTTTAGTTTTAGTAGGTTCATCTAAATATTACCAACTTTTAATACAAAAAAAACATAGTATGCTATGTACAAGTGTAACGGTCAGGCTATGAATCTAAATGTCTTAAATTTGAATCTTTACAATCTCTTAGGTTAGACCATAAGGGATTTTCTCTCATGAATATTTTAGTCCCAGCGTAAATGGTCTGTTTTTAATTTTATCAGAGAGGAAATTAATTGAGATGCGCATAAGTTGGCACGGATATCCCTTATCGTTGAACAAAAAAAAAATTATAAAAAATTGACAAATTTAATCCAATAAAATGAATTTGGGACTTTTGTTTAAAAAAAAAAAAGTTGAAGAAAGAAACAAATGCCCCCAAAAAATATTATACAAAAAAGTAGTTGTTTTGTTTCTTTCCTACCCCACATTGCTTTCTTCCTGTTTCATGAGGAAGATTGAATGTTTACTCATGGTTTAGATAGTTTACTTATTGTTATTGATACACCAACAATTATCCATACTTGAAGGTACTGTTACTCATAAATTAATTATAAATATTTGTTTATACATAAATGTAAAATAAAATACAATATTATAATAAACGATAAACAAAATGAGTCCGCTAATATTTTTTATAACATCAACCTACATACATAGCATATATGTCCACATTAAATTGTTACGCCAAAAAAATTATGTTATAACTACTGAAACATAATAATTCAAATATCTGCAAAAATATATCAGTTGACAATATTCAATGTTCTATTTCTGATTCAAAATCTACGATTTTAACATTCACAATCAACTTTCTCTAAATAATAACAGAATTCATAACTAATAGAATGAAAATTAAAATAATACTCTCACAAATAAACTAAGTGAGTTGTCAAATGACTAAATATAACTATTAGAAATTTAACTGACTTCCAAAAGATACGACTTTACTATTGAATGTGTATGATTCGAGTTTATAGTAGTGTTTTTAATTTTGTATCATTCTTCTCGGTTATTTGTATTTTTAGTATATTTTCTTAAACTAAACGTTATTTAGTATTAGATTATTTAGTAAAGATTGTTACTTTGTATTATTCACTAAATATTGAATTTGTATGATTTGTGTCCATAGTATTGCTTATAATTTTGTATCGTTTATCTTGTTTGTAATTTTGTTTTATTTTTGTCGGGTATTTCTTTAATATATCTTTTGATATCTGAGTTGCTCAATAACTTGAATTTGATCTTATATATTTTACATGCTAAGCATTTTTTATTTGTTTAATTAGATTTTTTTATAAATTATGCCTTTTTTTATTATGGAAAAAATAAAATTGACTATTGAATTTGTATGATTCGAGTTTATAGTAATATTTTTAATTTTATATCATTTTTCTTAATTATTTATATTCTTAATATATTTTTTAAAACTAAACGGTATTTAATATTGGATTATTTAGTAAAGATTGTTGCTTTGTATTGTTCACTAAATATTGAATTTGTATGATTCGAGTTCATAGTATTGTTTATAATTTTGTATCGTTTCTCTCACTTGTAATTTTATATCATTTTTCTTGGGTATTTAGATTTGGATTATTTAGTAAAAATTATTGTTTTGTGTTGTTCACTTAATATTAAATTTGTATGATTTGTGTTTGTATATGAATTTAATTTTGTATATTTTAAATGTTGAGCATATTTTATTTAATATATCTCTTGATATATGAGTTGCCAAATAATTTGAATTTAATATTGTAAATTTTTTACAAGTTATTATTTTTTTATTGATTATGAAAAAAACATAATTGAGTATTAAATTTATATGATTCGTGTTTGTAGTAATGTTTGAATGAAAGAGAGAGATACAAATAAATTTTTTTATGATATATACTATCTATCTAATATTTATTACATTATTTTCCTTTACAGAGAGATACAGAGAAATATTTTCGTAATATATTATCTCTCTGTGATATATATTATTTATCTACAGAGAGATGTAATATTTACTTGAATTAGATACTATCTAATATTTTCGTAAGATACAGAGAAAAATATTATAAAAAATTAATACTTTTTGCATGAATTGAGCATGAGAGAGAGAATTGCTTGATTTAAAGAAAAGATTTAAAAGAATTAAATTTTGAAATATCAATTTTGGAAACTATAAATTTTGAATAGCAAAAATATTTCAAAAGAGTTAATGTGGTACGTCGAATCAAAACGATCTGAGACGTCAATAGTTCGAGACAGTTTGAGATAATTTTGTCCATTAGATAATACTTTTTTTGGTCACGAAACGATTTAGATCACTATTTATCTCCAAAATTCAAATTCAGTCTACTTTATTATATAAATATATTAAAGTCGATAGGACACGAATGAAACCTAGAACCAGGAGTATGAAACCTCCCTTAGAACATCTCCAACAGATGCTTCAAATACCCAAAATAGTCAAATTTTAGCTAATCAAAGCCAAAAACAATACTCTAACAGATTATTTTTATATGCTGTAAAATAAATTTTTGCTACAGTGATTCTCTAAATATAGAGCATCATTGTAGCAATATGTAAACATAATATATATTATTTTCTCACTTTTCCTCTCATTTCTTTCATTCTCTCTCTTTTTCCCTTTCACTATTCCTAAAAAATACAATACAAAAGGGATGATAAATAATATTTAAAAGGAGTAGTTAAAAATATAGAGAATCTATTGGAGTATGTATTAAAAAAAATGAGTAGCTAAAGTAGAAAAAATTACTTTTTGAATAACTAAAATAGTTACTATTGTTAGAGATGCTCTTATGTATTTAAATGAAAATTGTCTTTTTCATTTTTACGTGGCCCACCAAGTATGTGACTTTCAAAGATTTTTTTAATTTTTTTTTATTTTATACCTTCAAAGATTAATTTTTTTATATTATATTTTTAATATATTAAAAATATTATAATGTGATCCTTATGTTAATTTTTGTTATTTATTTTATCAAAAATCACCTTATTGACATTGACATAATGAATAATAGAAGTTAACGGAAAGACTATTATAACATTTTTATACGTTCAAGATACAATGTTAAAAATCTAATTTTTAAGGATATAAAATAAAAAATTTAAACTTTTTAGGGTACAAAATAAAATTCATCCTAATTAATGACTCAAAACTAAAATTTCAGACTCAAAAACTCGAAAGGTTAGTTCACCGATCGAACAAGAGACGAAACACAACCCCCTTAATCACATAAATACTTGGATTCAACCGATGTGCGTGCTTTGCATGTCATTGTCTTCATCTAAGATTTGCATCATAGTCATAAATGTAAAAAAGATACATAGTTGGGCCAATTCTCAGTTTAATTAAAATAAAAAAAGAAATGGATTTTTTTAATAGTGATAAAAAAAAAAAACACAAATGTTAAAAGGACCTAAGGTATTTGGTCGGACCACGCGGTGGGCGTGACTTCGGGCTTTGGCTTCCAACGTACACAACACGGCCCGTTCAACGTCCGCGTCACTTTCACTCTCCACATGGAACGCCACGTCAGACTACGTCGCAGGGAAAACAACCTTTCACATTGTTTAAGGGGAAAAGGCTAGGATATGATACCGCGGCGATATGATATTAAAAATTAAAATTTTTAAAGTTAAATTATAATTTTTTTAAAATGTAATTATAATTTATAAATGATATGATCGATTATAAAAAATTAAAATTAATATAAAAAATTATAATTTTTAAGATGAAATTACAATTTTTCAAAGCAAAGTTACATTTGGCAAGGGAGGATTTATAAATGTTAGCTGCACTCATCGTGACCATTTCCGTGGTATGGTAGGTTCAATGTTGTCTAATTGGACTCGGTATATGACTTGACTGTGTAGGCGTACGACGGGTCTGGTCCGCTGCCACCACCAAACCCCTTCAAGTCATATTTTGCAAATTTTTACTTTTTTTTTTTTTTTCAGGTCTTAACTTATTTATCTACCTTGAATTAAGTTTTATTTAAATTATATTATGAGCTGATGGGGTCTTGGAAATAATAGCTCAAGCCCAATCGATGAGTTGTTAGTTGGATTAGTGAGTTTAATTAAGTATGATGTCGACTTGTAAATAATAAAAGCCAGATAATGTAAGTGATTCACTTTAGTCGAAAGGCTGAGACTATATCCACTGTAATGGAGTCTTTTATTCCTTAAGGTTGTACATTGAGATCAAGTGAGTTTGTCGAGATTGTTGGCAATGAGCCTTTTCAAAAATTTATGCTTAGTTCATTTTTGTATCTAGGGTTGAGAAAATACAGTGGAGGAGATCCCCCTTTAGTAGGTTAACACTGTTCTATTTATATCAGTCATTCTTTCTAGAGTTCTCAGTGGCTCCTTCAACCTTTTTGTTGATTCTGTGGGGTCTCCTGTTACTGTCCTACAACAGTCTCTCCTGTTCGGCACTGCTATGCCCATGACCTCTGAATTGTTATGCGCAACACCATTCTCTGTGTCTAAAAGAGTGCAGCTGCCACATGTGTCAAAAATAGTCTCTCTGTCCTTTGGACACGTGGCATGACTGTGTGTTCCCAGGGGCGAGGACTTGACTTCTCAATATTGGGTATCCTTTAGCTAGTCGTTGAGTTGGGCCTGAACTGCGCTGCTGGTCCTCTGGTGCCGTTGGGCTCTCTCCTTTCGGCCCTCTCTACTCTTCGACGTGGGCTGATTGGGAGTTCTTCCTTTGGATTAATAAACAGACGAGAGTTTTTTGGGCTTATTGGGCTCCGGGGCTATGGCAGCCTATGCCTAAAAATCCGCCCTTATCATTAGCAATTGCCTTGTGAAGATACTATATAATATTAAACATTAAATATTAACTTTGTAATATTTATAATTTAAACTCAACCTAACTATCATTTTATATTAGATACTCGATTATTGTTCTGACAAAAATAATTTAGAATCGTGCATTTACCTACCTTTTGGAAGTGATGGGCTTGACTTAGATCAGACACAAATCACAAATGATAAACCTAGTTTAGACCCAACTCAAATATATAAACCAAGCTCATCATAGGATCAAGAAAGCTCAGTCAAGTCAGCCTCGCCATTTTGAGATACTCAGTCCACAATTGACACACGAGAAGATCTCCGTGGGACACAGTCATTAGGTGCACGTCGCCACTTCTATGCAACTGCATCGCCTGTTACGAGAATGGTACCACATCCACCGAACTACCTCACATATTATGAGAATAAATCTGTTAGAAGACGTATATAAATTGTAAGTCTCACATACACAAAAAGGGCATCACTCACATATGAACACTCTACACTCTTTAAACAAAAAAACGCTCAGGCTATTGTAATCCTTCATGGTGGAGTAAATTACTCTGACCGAACCACTTAATTTGTATTTATTTGTATTGAATCTCCTTCTTAATTATTGTATTAAATACTTTGACGTATAGTGCATAAACATATTTTGTGCATCATTAAAAGATATTCCTTAATTACTATTCTTCTTAGTATATAAATGAAACACTTATATTTACACCTTGATTGTCGAAGAACTTTTTTTGCTAACAACTTATATACTAATTGGCATTTTATTAGCGACTTGTCGAGAATATGAAACATTGTTTTCTTGTTCGCCTTTTGAAAATAATTTAAAATAAAAAATTCGGTTAATACCCTATTAAATCACTCCACTCGGTGGTCAATATCCCAAGTTAATTGTCCATTAAAAAGCCAAAAACACAAAGGGTCGGCCTGGCCAAAGAGACAAACAGGTCATTATTACCAATTTGGAAACTTTGTCTAGAAATCAGAGTTTTCAAATCTGTTGTCCAATCTATCTTATTAGTAGTTAATACGATGGCCACCAGTATTTCTATATTCGCACCAAAAACTAAAATGAGCTGTAATTATTATTATTATTATTATTTTAATTATTAGAGTTGTGTAAGTTAATTTATACATATTTCGATTAATTTTTTTCGACTTAATCAAAGACAAGTCATTTATGTTAGAACTAGAATATTTATAAATAATAAATTTCTCATGATCAGACTCTATGAATTTCATCACACTCCCATTTATGGGTTTTAATCAACTATTTACTACGTGACAGAATTCATTTATCCTATAAATTCTGAATCAGAAATCTTGAATTAAATACATGTTTAAAAGTTGTATTGAATTATTTTCACAAAATTTATCTTTTAAATCACGTTCAAACCCACATTCCAACATGTTTAAAAAATTATTAAATTTTAAATTCAAAATTTACAACTTATCGTGCTATCTCTTTCAATTTGAAAATGTCTCCGATTTATAATTTTCATAAGCGCGTCCAAGTTTTTGTTGTTTTTTATTTTAATCGTGGAGAGACAAAGAGTATCAACACGTCAGACGTTACTTAGTGCTATGCTACCAAAAGCAATTACTTTGTCCATCTTATGCGGCCGACTTCAAGGATTAAAAAAATTCCTTCTGTTTAAATTATATAATGAACCCCCTCTTTTTCGAATTTTCACAGCTTCACCCTCCAAAGAAAACTTTCTAAAAGAGATTTAGGGGATCCGTTGTTTATGTATACCTCGATTAATCTTTTCTCTAATTCGANCATGACTTCGGGCTTTGGCTTCCAACGTACACAACACGGCCCCGTTCAATGTCCGCGTCACTTTCACTCTCCACATGGAACGCCACGTCAGACTACGTCGCAGGGANTGAGTTGTCAAATGACTAAATATAACTATTAGAAATTTAACTGACTTCCAAAAGATACGACTTTACTATTGAATGTGTATGATTCGAGTTTATAGTAGTGTTTTTAATTTTGTATCATTCTTCTCGGTTATTTGTATTTTTAGTATATTTTCTTAAACTAAACGTTATTTAGTATTAGATTATTTAGTAAAGATTNGATTAAAAATAAGTTATCCACGTCAGAACTAAAGAATTTATAAGAGATAAATCTCTCATAATTTGACCCTAAAAGATTACTAAGATTCAAATTCAAAATGTTTAAATTTATAACTTATCACTATTATCAATTGTGTTACTTTAAAATTTGGAGCCAGACTTCGATATTAAATACTTTATCACATTTAAAANGGTTAAAAATAAGTTATCCACGTCAGAACTAAAATATTTATAAGAGATAAATCTCTCATAATTTGACCCTAATAGATTACTAAGATTCAAATTCAAAACGTTTAAATTTATAACTTATCACTGTTATCAATTGAGTTACTTTAAAATTTGGAGCCAGACTTCGATATTAAATACTTTATCACATTTAAAANCGTGACTTCGGGCTTTGGCTTCCAACGTACACAACACGGCCCGTTCAACGTCCGCGTCACTTTCACTCTCCACATGGAACGCCACGTCAGACTACGTCGCAGGGAAAACAACCTTTCACATTGTTTAAGGGGAAAAGGCTAGGATATGATNAACTATCATTTTTAATTTTCCAAACTAGAATCATGTTTACGGTCAATTTCGTCACCATAGCAATGATTAAAATATTATTTCAAAATGGTCGAAAACGTTTTCGTTTTCAAAAAAATCGAAATGAATCAGTGATGTANTAAAATGTAATTATAATTTATAAATGATATGATCGATTATAAAAAATTAAAATTAATATAAAAAATTATAATTTTTAAGATGAAATTACAATTTTTCAAAGCAAAGTTACATTTGGNAAAAAATCGAAATGAATCAGTGATGTAATCGAAATTCTAATATTTCGAGGTATTCCATAATGTTTTGAGATGTATTATAATATTTTAATACATTTGTATAATTATTTCAGAATGTTTTAAAGTATTTTAAGATATTTTGATATATTTTAATCAATCTTTTAGAAAATATAATTTTTATTTATTTTTTATTTTTTTCATTATATTTCTAAAATGGGTCGAAACATTTTCGATACACGCTAAAATATTTTTATTTTTTAGATGACCTAAATAATACACTGAAATAAAATTTTGATCATTACACCATACTTTTTGCGTTACCGTAGCTTTATCGGTGNAGAAAATCGAAATGAATCAGTGATGTAATCGAAATTCTAATATTTCGAGGTATTCCATAATGTTTCGAGATGTATTATAATATTTTAATACATTTGTATAATTATTTCATAATGTTTTAAAGTATTTTAAGATATTTTAATCAATCTTTTAGAAAATATAATTTTTATTTTTTTTTATTTTTTTCATTATATTTCTAAAATGGGTCGAAACATTTTCGATACACGCTAAAATATTTTTATTTCCTAGATGACCTAAATAATACACTAAAATAAAATTTTGATCATTACACCATACTTTTTGCGTTACCGTAGCTTTATCGGTGNCTCAATCGATGAGTTGCTAGTTGGATTAGTGAGTTCAATTAAGTATAATGTCGACTTGTAAATAATAAAAGCCAGATAATGTAAGTGATTCACTTTAGTCGAAAGACTGAGACTATATCCACTGTAATGGAGTTTTTTATTCTTTAAGGTTGTACATTGAGATCAGGTGAGTTTGTCGAGATTGTTGGCAATGAGCCTTTTCAAAAATTTATGCTTAGTTCATTTTTGTATCTAGGGTTGAGAAAATACAGTGGAGGAGATCCCCCTTTAGTAGGTTAACACTGTTCTATTTATATCAGTCNTGGTTTTAGATTCCAACATTTTTTTGGCAAATTGAGATAGCATCTATAAAGTTCAAAGTCGTTCAACTTGTGGCATTTGATTCAAATTTTATACAACATTTTAATGGNCCCAATCGATGAGTTGTTAGTTGGATTAGTGAGTTTAATTAAGTATGATGTCGACTTGTAAATAATAAAAGCCAGATAATGTAAGTGATTCACTTTAGTCGAAAGGCTGAGACTATATCCACTGTAATGGAGTCTTTTATTCCTTAAGGTTGTACATTGAGATCAAGTGAGTTTGTCGAGATTGTTGGCAATGAGCCTTTTCAAAAATTTATGCTTAGTTCATTTTTGTATCTAGGGTTGAGAAAATACAGTGGAGGAGATCCCCCTTTAGTAGGTTAACACTGTTCTATTTATATCAGTCATTCTTTCTAGAGTTCTCAGTGGCTCCTTCAACCTTTTTGTTGATTCTGTGGGGTCTCTTGTTACTGTCCTACAACAGTCTCTCATGTTTGGCACTGCTATGCCCACGACCTCTGAATTGTTATGCGCAGCACTACTCTCTGTGTCTGAAAGAGTGCAGCTGCCACATGTGTCAAAAATGGTCTCCCTGTCCTTTGGACACGTGGCATGACTGTGTGTTCCCAGGGGCGAGGACTTGACTTCNGATAACTGCAAATAAGTTACAAAAACTGTTCTAGATAAAAGCATACTTATCTACATTACAAGGATTCCCCACACAAAAGGAAGATGCAAATTGCAAAGCCTTTTTGGCAATTTTAACATNTCTCAATATTGGGTATCCTTTAGCTAGTCGTTGAGTTAGGCCTGAACTGCGCTGCTGGTCCTCTGGTGCCGTTGGGCTCTCTCCTTTCGGCCCTCTCTACTCTTCGACGTGGGCTGATTGGGAGTTCTTCCTTTGGATTAATAAACAGACGAGAGTTTTTTGGGCTTATTGGGCTCCGGGGCTATGGCAGCCTATGCCTAAAAATCCGCCCTTATCATTAGCAATTGCCTTGTGAAGATACTATATAATATTAAACATTAAATATTAACTTTGTAATATTTATAATTTAAACTCAACCTAACTATCATTTTATATTAGATACTCGATTATTGTTCTGACAAAAATAATTTAGAATCGTGCATTTACCTACCTTTTGGAAGTGATGGGCTTGGCTTAGATCAGACACAAATCACAAATGATAAACCTAGTTTAGACCCAACTCAAATATATAAACCAAGCTCATCACAGGATCAAGAAAGCTCAGTCGAGTCAGCCTTGCCATTTTGAGAAACTCAGTCCACAATTGACACACGAGAAGATCTCCGTGGGACACAGTCATTAGGTGCACGTCGCCACTTCTATGCAACTGCATCGCCTGTTACGAGAATGGTATCACATCCACCGAACTACCTCACCTATTATGAGAATAAATCTGTTAGAAGACGTATATAAATTGTAAGTCTCACATACACAAAAAGGGCATCACTCACATATGAACACTCTACACTCTTTAAACAATAAAACGCTCAAGCCATTGTAATCCTTCATAGTGGAGTAAATTACTCTGACCAAACCACTTAATTTGTATTTATTTGTATTGAATCTCCTTCTTAATTACTGTATTAAATACTTGACGTATAGTGCATAAACATATTTTGTGCATCATTAAGAAATATTCCTTAATTACTATTCTTCTTAGTATATAAATGAAACACTTATATTTACACCTTGATTATCGAAGAACTTTTTTTGCTAACAACTTATATACTAATTGACATTTTATTAGCAACTTGTCGAGAATATAAAACATTGTTTTCTTGTTTGCTTTTTGAAAATGATTTAAAATAAAAAATTCGGTTAATACCCTATTAAATCACTCCACTCGGTGGTCAATATCCCAAGTTAATTGTCCATTAAAAAGCCAAAAACACAAAGGGTCGGCCTGGCCAAAGAAACAAACTGGTCATTATTACCAATTTGGAGACTTTGTCTAGAAATCAGAGTTTTCAAATCTGTTGTCCAATCTATGTTATTAGTAGTTAATACGATGGCCACCAGTATTTCTATATTCACACCAAAAACTAAAATGAGCTGTAATTATTATTATTATTATTATTTTAATTATTAGAGTTGTGTAAGTTAATTTATACGTATTTCGATTAATTTTTTTTGACTTGATAAAAAACAAGTCATTTATGTTAGAACTAGAATATTCATAAATAATAAATTTCTCATGATCAGACTCTATGAATTTCATCACACTCCCATTTATGGGTTTTAATCAACTATTTACTACGTGACAGAATTCATTTATCCTATAAATTCTGAATCAGAAATCTTGAATTAAATACATGTTTAAAAGTTGTATTGAATTATTTTCACAAAATTTATCTTTTAAATCACGTTCAAACCCACATTCCAACATGTTTAAAAAATTATTAAATTTTAAATTCAAAATTTACAACTTATCGTGCTATCTCTTTCAATTTGAAAATGTCTCCGATTTATAATTTTCATAAGCGCGTCCAAGTTTTTGTTGTTTTTTATTTTAATCGTGGAGAGACAAAGAGTATCAACACGTCAGACGTTACTTAGTGCTATGCTACCAAAAGCAATTACTTTGTCCATCTTATGCGGCCGACTTCAAGGATTAAAAAAATTCCTTCTGTTTAAATTATATAATGAACCCCCTCTTTTTCGAATTTTCACAGCTTCACCCTCCAAAGAAAACTTTCTAAAAGAGATTTAGGGGATCCGTTGTTTATGTATACCTCGATTAATCTTTTCTCTAATTCGATTAAAAATAAGTTATCCACGTCAGAACTAAAGAATTTATAAGAGATAAATCTCTCATAATTTGACCCTAAAAGATTACTAAGATTCAAATTCAAAATGTTTAAATTTATAACTTATCACTATTATCAATTGTGTTACTTTAAAATTTGGAGCCAGACTTCGATATTAAATACTTTATCACATTTAAAACTATCATTTTTAATTTTCCAAACTAGAATCATGTTTACGGTCAATTTCGTCACCATAGCAATGATTAAAATATTATTTCAAAATGGTCGAAAACGTTTTCGTTTTCAAAAAAATCGAAATGAATCAGTGATGTAATCGAAATTCTAATATTTCGAGGTATTCCATAATGTTTCGAGATGTATTATAATATTTTAATACATTTGTATAATTATTTCATAATGTTTTAAAGTATTTTAAGATATTTTAATCAATCTTTTAGAAAATATAATTTTTATTTTTTTTTATTTTTTTCATTATATTTCTAAAATGGGTCGAAACATTTTCGATACACGCTAAAATATTTTTATTTCCTAGATGACCTAAATAATACACTGAAATAAAATTTTGATCATTACACCATACTTTTTGCGTTACCGTAGCTTTATCGGTGGTTTTAGATTCCAACATTTTTTTGGCAAATTGAGATAGCATCTATAAAGTTCAAAGTCGTTCAACTTGTGGCATTTGATTCAAATTTTATACAACATTTTAATGATAACTGCAAATAAGTTACAAAAAATCTTCTAGATAAAAGCATACTTATCTACATTACAAGGATTCCCCACACAAAAGGAAGATGCAAATTGCAAAGCCTTTTTGGCAATTTTAACATGGTACCCTCTTGTATTTCTATGAATGTTTTCCTTGCACTCACTTACTATTTCCAATTTAACATTGTTACGAGGTAGCAAATNCCGACAAAAATAATTTAGAATCGTGCATTTACCTACCTTTTGGAAGTGATGGGCTTGGCTTAGATCAGACACAAATCACAAATGATAAACCTAGTTCAGACCCAACTCAAATATATAAACCAAGCTCATCACAGGATCAAGAAAGCTCAGTCGAGTCAGCCTTGCCATTTTGAGAAACTCAGTCCACAATTGACACACGAGAAGATCTCCGTGGGACACAGTCATTAGGTGCACGTCGCCACTTCTATGCAACTGCATCGCCTGTTACGAGAATGGTATCACATCCACCGAACTACCTCACCTATTATGAGAATAAATCTGTTAGAAGACGTATATAAATTGTAAGTCTCACATACACAAAAAGGGCATCACTCACATATGAACACTCTACACTCTTTAAACAATAAAACGCTCAAGCCATTGTAATCCTTCATAGTGGAGTAAATTACTCTGACCAAACCACTTAATTTGTATTTATTTGTATTGAATCTCCTTCTTAATTACTGTATTAAATACTTGACGTATAGTGCATAAACATATTTTGTGCATCATTAAGAAATATTCCTTAATTACTATTCTTCTTAGTATATAAATGAAACACTTATATTTACACCTTGATTATCGAAGAACTTTTTTTGCTAACAACTTATATACTAATTGACATTTTATTAGCAACTTGTCGAGAATATAAAACATTGTTTTCTTGTTTGCTTTTTGAAAATGATTTAAAATAAAAAATTCGGTTAATACCCTATTAAATCACTCCACTCGGTGGTCAATATCCCAAGTTAATTGTCCATTAAAAAGCCAAAAACACAAAGGGTCGGCCTGGCCAAAGAAACAAACTGGTCATTATTACCAATTTGGAGACTTTGTCTAGAAATCAGAGTTTTCAAATCTGTTGTCCAATCTATGTTATTAGTAGTTAATACGATGGCCACCAGTATTTCTATATTCACACCAAAAACTAAAATGAGCTGTAATTATTATTATTATTATTATTTTAATTATTAGAGTTGTGTAAGTTAATTTATACGTATTTCGATTAATTTTTTTTGACTTGATAAAAAACAAGTCATTTATGTTAGAACTAGAATATTCATAAATAATAAATTTCTCATGATCAGACTCTATGAATTTCATCACACTCCCATTTATGGGTTTTAATCAACTATTTACTACGTGACAGAATTCATTTATCCTATAAATTCTGAATCAGAAATCTTGAATTAAATACATGTTTAAAAGTTGTATTGAATTATTTTCACAAAATTTATCTTTTAAATCACGTTCAAACCCACATTCCAACATGTTTAAAAAATTATTAAATTTTAAATTCAAAATTTACAACTTATCGTGCTATCTCTTTCAATTTGAAAATGTCTCCGATTTATAATTTTCATAAGCGCGTCCAAGTTTTTGTTGTTTTTTATTTTAATCGTGGAGAGACAAAGAGTATCAACACGTCAGACGTTACTTAGTGCTATGCTACCAAAAGCAATTACTTTGTCCATCTTATGCGGCCGACTTCAAGGATTAAAAAAATTCCTTCTGTTTAAATTATATAATGAACCCCCTCTTTTTCGAATTTTCACAGCTTCACCCTCCAAAGAAAACTTTCTAAAAGAGATTTAGGGGATCCGTTGTTTATGTATACCTCGATTAATCTTTTCTCTAATTCGATTAAAAATAAGTTATCCACGTCAGAACTAAAGAATTTATAAGAGATAAATCTCTCATAATTTGACCCTAAAAGATTACTAAGATTCAAATTCAAAATGTTTAAATTTATAACTTATCACTATTATCAATTGTGTTACTTTAAAATTTGGAGCCAGACTTCGATATTAAATACTTTATCACATTTAAAACTATCATTTTTAATTTTCCAAACTAGAATCATGTTTACGGTCAATTTCGTCACCATAGCAATGATTAAAATATTATTTCAAAATGGTCGAAAACGTTTTCGTTTTCAAAAAAATCGAAATGAATCAGTGATGTAATCGAAATTCTAATATTTCGAGGTATTCCATAATGTTTTGAGATGTATTATAATATTTTAATACATTTGTATAATTATTTCAGAATGTTTTAAAGTATTTTAAGATATTTTGATATATTTTAATCAATCTTTTAGAAAATATAATTTTTATTTATTTTTTATTTTTTTCATTATATTTCTAAAATGGGTCGAAACATTTTCGATACACGCTAAAATATTTTTATTTTTTAGATGACCTAAATAATACACTGAAATAAAATTTTGATCATTACACCATACTTTTTGCGTTACCGTAGCTTTATCGGTGGTTTTAGATTCCAACATTTTTTTGGCAAATTGAGATAGCATCTATAAAGTTCAAAGTCGTTCAACTTGTGGCATTTGATTCAAATTTTATACAACATTTTAATGATAACTGCAAATAAGTTACAAAAACTGTTCTAGATAAAAGCATACTTATCTACATTACAAGGATTCCCCACACAAAAGGAAGATGCAAATTGCAAAGCCTTTTTGGCAATTTTAACATGGTACCCTCTTGTATTTCTATGAATGTTTTCCTTGCAATCACTTACTATTTCCAATTTAACATTGTTACGAGGTAGCAAATCAATATCTATATTTGATTATAGGTCTTATCACATAAGGGTTGTGCACAATAAAACTTGTTGAGCCTTGTCAAAAATATTCTATAAATGAAAAGAAATTTCGAACAATAAAGTCAAATANACTCACTTACTATTTCCAATTTAACATTGTTACGAGGTAGCAAATCAATACCTATATTTGATTATAGGTCTTATCACATAAGGGTTGTGCACAATAAAACTTGAGCCTTGTCAAAAATATTCTATAAATGAAAAGAAATTTCGAACAATAAAGTCAAATATTGGGAGAAAACTTTTGACCTCTACTAGAATTTGANATAAAACGCTCAAGCCATTGTAATCCTTCATAGTGGAGTAAATTACTCTGACCAAACCACTTAATTTGTATTTATTTGTATTGAATCTCCTTCTTAATTACTGTATTAAATACTTGACGTATAGTGCATAAACATATTTTGTGCATCATTAAGAAATATTCCTTAATTACTATTCTTCTTAGTATATAAATGAAACACTTATATTTACACCTTGATTATCGAAGAACTTTTTTTGCTAACAACTTATATACTAATTGACATTTTATTAGCAACTTGTCGAGAATATAAAACATTGTTTTCTTGTTTGCTTTTTGAAAATGATTTAAAATAAAAAATTCGGTTAATACCCTATTAAATCACTCCACTCGGTGGTCAATATCCCAAGTTAATTGTCCATTAAAAAGCCAAAAACACAAAGGGTCGGCCTGGCCAAAGAAACAAACTGGTCATTATTACCAATTTGGAGACTTTGTCTAGAAATCAGAGTTTTCAAATCTGTTGTCCAATCTATGTTATTAGTAGTTAATACGATGGCCACCAGTATTTCTATATTCACACCAAAAACTAAAATGAGCTGTAATTATTATTATTATTATTATTTTAATTATTAGAGTTGTGTAAGTTAATTTATACGTATTNTTAAATGTAATTATAATTTATAAATGATATGATCGATTATAAAAAATTAAAATTAATATCAAAAATTATAATTTTTAAGATGAAATTACAATTTTTCAAAGCAAAGTTACATTTGGNAAACAAACTGGTCATTATTACCAATTTGGAGACTTTGTCTAGAAATCAGAGTTTTCAAATCTGTTGTCCAATCTATGTTATTAGTAGTTAATACGATGGCCACCAGTATTTCTATATTCACACCAAAAACTAAAATGAGCTGTAATTATTATTATTATTATTATTTTAATTATTAGAGTTGTGTAAGTTAATTTATACGTATTTCGATTAATTTTTTTTGACTTGATAAAAAACAAGTCATTTATGTTAGAACTAGAATATTCATAAATAATAAATTTCTCATGATCAGACTCTATGAATTTCATCACACTCCCATTTATGGGTTTTAATCAACTATTTACTACGTGACAGAATTCATTTATCCTATAAATTCTGAATCAGAAATCTTGAATTAAATACATGTTTAAAAGTTGTATTGAATTATTTTCACAAAATTTATCTTTTAAATCACGTTCAAACCCACATTCCAACATGTTTAAAAAATTATTAAATTTTAAATTCAAAATTTACAACTTATCGTGCTATCTCTTTCAATTTGAAAATGTCTCCGATTTATAATTTTCATAAGCGCGTCCAAGTTTTTGTTGTTTTTTATTTTAATCGTGGAGAGACAAAGAGTATCAACACGTCAGACGTTACTTAGTGCTATGCTACCAAAAGCAATTACTTTGTCCATCTTATGCGGCCGACTTCAAGGATTAAAAAAATTCCTTCTGTTTAAATTATATAATGAACCCCCTCTTTTTCGAATTTTCACAGCTTCACCCTCCAAAGAAAACTTTCTAAAAGAGATTTAGGGGATCCGTTGTTTATGTATACCTCGATTAATCTTTTCTCTAATTCGATTAAAAATAAGTTATCCACGTCAGAACTAAAGAATTTATAAGAGATAAATCTCTCATAATTTGACCCTAAAAGATTACTAAGATTCAAATTCAAAATGTTTAAATTTATAACTTATCACTATTATCAATTGTGTTACTTTAAAATTTGGAGCCAGACTTCGATATTAAATACTTTATCACATTTAAAACTATCATTTTTAATTTTCCAAACTAGAATCATGTTTACGGTCAATTTCGTCACCATAGCAATGATTAAAATATTATTTCAAAATGGTCGAAAACGTTTTCGTTTTCAAAAAAATCGAAATGAATCAGTGATGTAATCGAAATTCTAATATTTCGAGGTATTCCATAATGTTTTGAGATGTATTATAATATTTTAATACATTTGTATAATTATTTCAGAATGTTTTAAAGTATTTTAAGATATTTTGATATATTTTAATCAATCTTTTAGAAAATATAATTTTTATTTATTTTTTATTTTTTTCATTATATTTCTAAAATGGGTCGAAACATTTTCGATACACGCTAAAATATTTTTATTTTTTAGATGACCTAAATAATACACTGAAATAAAATTTTGATCATTACACCATACTTTTTGCGTTACCGTAGCTTTATCGGTGGTTTTAGATTCCAACATTTTTTTGGCAAATTGAGATAGCATCTATAAAGTTCAAAGTCGTTCAACTTGTGGCATTTGATTCAAATTTTATACAACATTTTAATGATAACTGCAAATAAGTTACAAAAACTGTTCTAGATAAAAGCATACTTATCTACATTACAAGGATTCCCCACACAAAAGGAAGATGCAAATTGCAAAGCCTTTTTGGCAATTTTAACATGGTACCCTCTTGTATTTCTATGAATGTTTTCCTTGCAATCACTTACTATTTCCAATTTAACATTGTTACGAGGTAGCAAATCAATACCTATATTTGATTATAGGTCTTATCACATAAGGGTTGTGCACAATAAAACTTGTTGAGCCTTGTCAAAAATATTCTATAAATGAAAAGAAATTTCGAACAATAAAGTCAAATATTGGGAGAAAACTTTTGACCTCTACTAGAATTTGAACCTAATAATTGAATTCGAGCAGAATATTTTTTGAAGTTCAAACTTAAAGTTTTTTTTTGAGGATAAGTATAAATTCAAAATATTATAACGAATATAATCTTTTCAAATTTCACCCATATTATATTGCAAAATAGGCCAATATTACTCAATATTTATTTCCTTAGCCACTGAGAAGTTTGAAAATGAAAGAATAAAGAAGAAAAAGAATTGAACAGTTCATATTGACCGTTGAGAGAGAGAGAGAGAGAGAAAATCTCACATGGACAGTGGCAGGTATTACGAAACTTTATTCAAATTTACAGATAAAATCTCCACACGGGTCCACACAACTCGATATCGCGCCCACGAGCCTACACTCTCTTCCTTCTCCCCAAAGTATTTCCCTGCACGTCCCTTTTCCACAGACCCGCAGCTCTCTCTCTCACACACTGACACACATACATAAGCAGACCCAAAAAAAACCCCAAACCTCAAAATCACAACGACCACAGCTGCCACTAGATCTCTTATGCCACCATGAGCCACCGCCAACGACCACCGCCAGACCAACCCGGTCCATCACCCTACCGTTCAAACCGGTCCCCCAAATCCCAACCCTCCGATCCATCCGACCAAGAGCCTTACAATATCATCCCAGTTCACAACCTTCTAGCTGACCATCCTTCCCTCCGCTTCCCCGAAGTACGAGCTGCGGCCGCCGCCCTCCGCTCCGTTGGCGACCTCCGCAAACCGCCCTTCACACCATGGCACCCCCACATGGACCTCCTCGACTGGCTGGGCGCCTTCTTCGGCTTCCAAGCCTCCAACGTTCGCAACCAGCGTGAAACCCTCGTCCTTCACCTCGCCAACGCCCAGATGCGGCTCTCGCCTCCGCCGGACAACATTGATGTCCTCGACTCCTCCGTCCTCCGCCGCTTCCGCCGGAAACTCCTCAAGAACTACACCCATTGGTGCTCCTTTCTCGGCCGAAAATCGAACGTCTGGATCTCCGACTCCACTCGCCGGTCCTCCGATCAGCGCCGCGAATTACTCTATGTAGGCCTGTTTCTACTAATCTGGGGTGAGACCGCTAACCTCCGCTTCGTTCCCGAATGTCTATGCTACATTTTTCATCATATGGCTATGGAACTGAATAGAATTCTTGAGGACTACATTGATGAGAACACGGGTAGGCCTGCTTTACCTTCAATATCTGGAGAAAACGCGTTTCTGAACCGGGTTGTGAAACCCATTTACGAAACAATCAGGGTTGAGGTAGAAAATAGTAAAAATGGGACTGCCCCTCACTCTGCTTGGCGGAATTATGACGATATCAACGAGTATTTCTGGAGTAAGAGGTGTTTTGAGAAGCTAAAGTGGCCTATTGATATTGGGAGTAATTTTTTTGTGCCGAGCAGTAGGGGGAAGAGGATCGGGAAGACGGGGTTTGTGGAACAAAGGTCATTTTTGAACTTGTATAGGAGCTTTGATAAGCTTTGGATTATGTTGATTTTGTTTATGCAGGCAGCAGTGATTGTTGCGTGGGAGAAGAAGGAGTATCCGTGGCAGGCGTTGAAGAGTACGGAGGTTCAGGTGAAAGTATTGACCGTGTTCTTTACATGGACTGGGTTGAGGTTTTTGCAGTCGTTACTTGATGCCGGCATGCAGTATAGGTTGGTTTCAAGGGAGACAATGTGGCTCGGGGTGAGGATGGTGTTGAAGGCTGTTGTGGCAGCCACGTGGATTGTGGTTTTTGGGGTTTTCTATGGGAGAATTTGGACTCAGAAGAATAGTGACAGAGGGTGGTCTGGTGCGGTGAAGAAGAGGGTCGTGAACTTTCTTGAGGTCGCATTGGTGTTCATTGCCCCGGAGCTTCTGGCACTGGCTCTGTTTATTTTGCCATGGATTCGGAATTTCATTGAGAATACGAATTGGAGGATCTTTTATATCTTGTCATGGTGGTTTCAGAGCCGAACTTTTGTTGGTCGTGGCCTTAGGGAAGGTCTTGTGGATAATATCAAGTATACTCTTTTCTGGGTGGTTGTGCTTGCTACAAAGTTTTCCTTCAGTTACTTTTTGCAAATCAAACCCATGATTGAACCAACGAAGACCCTTTTGCGCATCAGGGATGTAAATTATGAGTGGCATGAATTTTTTAGCCACAGCAACAGGTTTGCAGTTGGGTTGTTGTGGCTTCCTGTTGTTTTGATTTACCTGATGGATCTGCAGATTTGGTACGCCATTTACTCCTCGTTTGTTGGTGCAGCAGTTGGGCTGTTTTCTCACTTGGGTGAGATTCGGAACATACAGCAGTTGAGATTGAGATTCCAATTCTTTGCCAATGCAATTCAGTTTAATCTCATGCCCGAGGAGCAGTTGTTAAATGCAAGGGGGACTCTGAGGACCAAGTTTAAGGATGCCATCCACCGATTGCAGCTGAGGTATGGACTTGGCACGCCCTTCAAGAAGCTGGAATCAAATCAGGTGGAGGCAAACAAATTTGCGTTGATATGGAATGAGATCATTTTGACATTCAGGGAAGAAGACATCCTCAGTGATCACGAGGTTGAGCTATTGGAGCTGCCTCAAAATACCTGGAATGTTAGGGTTATTCGCTGGCCGTGTTTACTCCTCTGCAATGAGCTATTGCTTGCCCTCAGCCAGGCAAAGGAGTTAGTAGACGCTCCGGATAAGTGGCTTTGGTATAAAATCTGCAAGAATGAATACAGGCGTTGCGCTGTTATCGAAACTTATGACTGTATTAGGCACTTGCTGCTTGAGATTGTGAAAACCAACACTGAGGAGCATTCCATTGTTACAATCTTCTTTCAAGAAATTGATCAGTCCGTTCAGATTGAGAAGTTCACAAGGGACTTCAAGATGACTGCACTTCCCCAGATCCATGCCAAGTTGATCACTCTTCTTGATATACTAATCAAGCCAAAGAAGGATCTTGACAAGGTTGTGAACACTCTACAGGCCCTTTATGAGATTGGTATTCGAGATTTTCTCAATGAGAAGAGGAGTATGGACCAGCTTAGGGAGGATGGTTTGGCTCCTCGCAGGCCAGTTTCCAGCACAGGATTGCTTTTTGAGAATGCTGTCGAGGTACCTGATATAGATAATGAGACCTTTTATCGCCAGGCTCGGCGCCTGCACACAATTCTTACGTCTAGGGACTCGATGCACAATATCCCAGTAAATCTTGAGGCTAGACATCGAATTGCTTTCTTCAGCAACTCTCTGTTCATGAACATGCCTCATGCTCCTCAAGTTGAGAAAATGATGGCTTTCAGTGTTTTGACTCCTTATTACAATGAAGAAGTACTGTACAGCAAGGAACAACTTCGAACTGAGAATGAAGATGGGATTTCTATCCTATATTACTTGCAGACGATTTATGCTGATGAGTGGAAGAATTTCATGGAGCGAATGCGACGAGAAGGGATGGTGAAAGATAACGAAATATGGACTACCAAGCTGAGAGATATTCGGCTTTGGGCATCATACAGAGGCCAAACGCTTGGCCGCACTGTGAGGGGAATGATGTATTACTATCGAGCTCTCAAGATGCTGGCTTTTCTGGATTCTGCATCTGAGATGGACATCAGGGAAGGATCACGGGAGCTTGCTTCCATGAGGCATAGTGGCAGTGTTGATGGTTTGACCTCAGAGAGGTCACCATCTACAAGGAGTCTGAGTCGAGCAAGTAGTTCAGTTAGTTTGTTGTTCAAAGGCCATGAGTATGGGACTGTTCTGATGAAATTCACTTATGTTGTTGCTTGCCAGATTTATGGGTCTCAAAAGGCCAAAAAGGACCCCCGTGCGGAGGAAATCCTGCATCTGATGATAAACAATGAAGCTCTTCGGGTCGCCTATGTCGATGAGGTGTCAACAGGGAGGGATGAGAAGGAGTTTCACTCTGTTCTCGTGAAGTATGATCAACAGTTGCAGAAGGAAGTGGAGATCTATCGAATCAAGTTGCCAGGTCCTTTGAAGCTTGGGGAGGGTAAGCCAGAAAATCAGAACCATGCTCTTATATTTACTAGGGGAGATGCCGTTCAGACTATTGATATGAATCAAGACAACCATTTTGAGGAGGCACTGAAAATGCGGAATCTCTTGGAGGAGTACCGACACTACTATGGTATCAGGAAGCCTACTATCTTGGGAGTTCGGGAAGATATTTTTACTGGCTCTGTCTCATCACTTGCCTGGTTCATGTCGGCTCAGGAGAAAAGTTTTGTCACCTTGGGGCAGCGAGTCTTGGCGAACCCTTTGAAAATCCGGATGCATTATGGCCACCCAGATGTGTTTGACAGGTTTTGGTTCTTAACTCGTGGTGGGATAAGCAAGGCTTCTAGAGTGATTAACATCAGTGAGGACATTTTTGCTGGCTTCAATTGCACATTGCGAGGTGGGAATGTCACTCATCACGAATATATTCAAGTTGGCAAGGGAAGGGATGTTGGGTTAAATCAAATATCCATGTTTGAAGCCAAGGTTGCAAGCGGAAATGGTGAGCAAGTTCTTAGCAGAGATGTCTATAGGTTGGGTCATAGATTGGACTTCTTTCGGATGCTGTCATTCTTCTACACTACTGTTGGGTTCTTTTTCAATACAATGATGGTTGTTTTGACGGTTTATTCATTTCTATGGGCCCGGCTTTATCTGGCTCTTAGTGGTGTTGAGGGTTCTGCTACGGCACAGGGCACCAACGATAATAAAGCACTTGGTGCAATTTTGAATCAGCAGTTTATCATCCAACTTGGTCTGTTCACTGCCCTACCCATGATTGTGGAGAATTCATTGGAGAATGGTTTCCTTGCGGCCATCTGGGAATTCATAACAATGCAGCTCCAACTTTCATCAGTTTTCTTCACTTTTTCCATGGGAACTCGTGCCCATTACTTTGGCCGAACTATTCTTCATGGTGGAGCAAAGTACCGGGCAACTGGTCGTGGTTTTGTTGTGCAGCATAAGAGTTTTGCAGAGAATTATAGACTCTATGCTCGTAGCCACTTTGTGAAGGCAATTGAGCTGGGGCTAATACTCATCGTTTATGCTTCCTATAGCCCAGTAGCTACTGGCACTTTTGTTTACATAGCATTGACAATCACAAGTTGGTTCCTGGTAGTATCTTGGATCATGGCTCCCTTTGTTTTCAATCCTTCTGGCTTTGATTGGTTGAAAACTGTATACGATTTTGATGAATTTATGAACTGGATATGGTTTCGTGGTGGTGTGTTTGCAAAAGCTGAACAGAGCTGGGAAAGATGGTGGTACGAGGAACAGGATCATCTAAGGACAACTGGTCTTTGGGGAAAGGTACTGGAAATAATATTAGACCTCCGGTTTTTCTTTTTCCAGTATGGGATTGTTTACCAGCTAGGCATTGCTGCGGGAAGCAAAAGTATTGCTGTTTACTTGCTCTCTTGGATCTTCGTTGTGGTGGCTCTTGGACTTTATACAATTATTGCTTATGCTCGGGAGAAATATGCTGCTAGAGAACACATATACTATCGTATGGTTCAGTTCCTTGTTATTACTCTTGCCATTCTTGTGATCATTGCCTTGCTGCAGTTTACTCAGTTCAAATTTCTTGATCTTTTCACGAGTATGTTAGCATTCATTCCCACCGGGTGGGGCTTCATTTCAATTGCTCAAGTACTCCGGCCATTTCTGCAGAACACCTTGATTTGGGAGACTGTTATTTCGGTGGCTCGCATGTATGATATAATGTTTGGGGTGATTATCATGATCCCAGTGGCACTACTATCGTGGTTGCCTGGGTTCCAGTCAATGCAGACAAGGATCCTCTTTAATGAGGCGTTTAGTAGGGGTCTGCAGATATTCCAGATTGTGACTGGGAAAAAGCGTAAGGTTGACTTGTGATTTGAGGTAATTTTCGTAACATTTTCTTTTCTTGGCAACTTTTGATTTCCTTAATATCTGCTTTGAGTTTTCATCTTTGCATTTACATACTAGGAAGCATGGACACCTTGGTTACACTAGAATGCCGGCATAGGACCCATCTGTGATACGCTTGGACACGTGACAATGAGTGTCTTTTTTTTATTTTTATTTTTTCACGGACATATTTGGATACGGTGGGACACACCGGGGACATTTACAAGATGTGTAGACGACACATTTTGGTTTGTTTTTTTTGTAGATTTCTTAACTAGATAAGAGGCAAACAAGTTATTTGAAAGGAATTCTTGTTGCTCACAAACATGGGACTTAGATTCAAATGCGACCACGAAATGAGGGCAATGAAATTAAATACAAATAGAATATCCTATTTATATGCCAATGATTTTATGAAAATTCGGGTTGCTTAGTGTTCTTTGAAATTGAATGGAAATTAGGGTTAAATTGGGGTCTTTTTAAATCATAATTGTAGTAATTATTGAATGTTGGATAATGGATGGTTTTGATGAATTTATATTAGTGTATATTTGACATTTTATTTTTGTTTTATGATGTTGATTGTTGGAATTGTGGAAAAGGTTGAATTGAGGATTAATATTAAGATTTATTTATTTAAGGGTTAATTATACCGGAGGTCCTTAAAGTATAAAGTTTGTCTCATTTTAGTCTCCATATTTTAGTTGTATCATTTGGTCCCTAAAGTATTGAATATGTTTTTATGTGGTTCCTCAATCAGATAACATCTAAATTGCTAATGATTTTTGATCATAAACTTGTCATGTGATAACTAAATATGGACAAAATAATTTGGGTAGTTCTTGATCAAAATTTGAAAAGCTCATGATCACTGTGTAATTTGAGTAGCTCCTTGACCAAAATTTGGATGAAAATTTGGTCAAGAGTTATCTAAATTATTTTTTTTGTCCATATTTGGTATTAAGTGACAAGTTTATAATCAAAAATCGTTAAAAATTTAGACGATGTCTGCTTGGGGGACCACATAGAAATATATTTAGTATTTTATGGACTAAAATGATGCAATTGAAATATTAGAAACCAAAATGAGGCAACCCATATACTTTGGGGACTTCTAGTACAATTAACCTTTTATTTAATTAGCAACAAGAACCTCTTGGTGGAGTCTAGTCTCCGGAGGACAGAATAACACTAATTAGTGACTAGAAGTGGAGAGCAGTTGCACATTGTTTTTTTTGACTCACCTGAGAGACAAAAAGTAGACCAAGAAATAAATTGAAGAAAACTGAATGAATAAAAGACAAATTACATGTCACATGCAGATTTCCAATATACCCTAATAAAAAATAATAGAATACCTACAAAAATGAAAGACACCAACATCCAAAAAGCACCAACATCCAAAACTCTTTCCCGCAACGTAGTCTGATGCTCATACACTTATAAAGATTCTAGCATTTCTGTCTAACAATAAGACCTAATGGGTTTGCCATCACTACACATCTCCATATAGTAAATATTTTCTGCTTTTACCAAACTCTCAAAATTCAATCACAGATATCACCTCAGAAGAAAATGGAGAACCCCAATACTCGTTTCCAATGAAAACAATTTTCTAATTGATAATATAGCTATCAGGCTTATTTGATGTGAAATGTTAGAATTGCTACATTATTGACTTGATAACTTATCTTAAATGGTGAGTTCTTAACTCTTAGTTCGACTGGGAATTGAAAATGAAATACACACACACACACACGCACAAACGCATAGTATTTAGCGCATCCCTCAACGTGTTCGTGTTCTATGTTTTTGTAAAAGTTCTCTGTTGTCGAGTCGGGATCGTGTCATGTTGTATCCTTGTTTGGTGTCCAGGTCTGTGCTTCTTAGTTTACATATTTAACTAGAGAAAGGTGATTATTTTTGCTACTGACCAAATTATGCTTCTTGAGCATGGCAATTTCATAATTATTCCTTCAAGTTAGATAAACTACTATGCATTATAATTCATTTCTTAGCAGATACTTCTGGTTGGCTTATATATTCTCCCTCAATAGGTGGATTTCACAATTGTTTTTGTTTTTTTGCACCGGATGTCAGTGAATATGCTTCCATTATATATTTGCTTATTCCTTCTTGGTCTTTGTCCTATTTAATCTGTCTAACCTTATTTCCTAGCTGCTAAGGGGATTATGTTGTGCATCATATAGTTGGATATCTAAACCTTGTTTAAATTCTGATTTATTGTCTGAGTGAGTGATGTCTCATTGTTGAATATGAAGACTATGATCAAAGAGACAATAATTAAGAAGAGAGAATAATATTGCGATACCTTGAGTCTGTGTAATAACTTAATTAATCGAATACACAATAGAGACCCTATATATAGTAGGACGACACAAATAGAGACCCTATATATAGTAGGACGACACAAATAAAGTAAATTACTAAACTATTCCTAATACTAAATATCTAAATATACTCTAACACTCCCCCTCAAATTTAGGATGTGATAGTGGAAAATATTAAAAGTTTGCCAAGCAAAAAATGAAAGCACGCTATTGTGTGAAATATCATAAAAAAATCCGCCAACTGTATAGTGGAAGGTAGAAANAACTGAATGAATAAAAGACAAATTACATGTCACATGCAGATTTCCAATATACCCTAATAAAAAATAATAGAATACCTACAAAAATGAAAGACACCAACATCCAAAAAGCACCAACATCCAAAACTCTTTCCCGCAACGTAGTCTGATGCTCATACACTTATAAAGATTCTAGCATTTCTGTCTAACAATAAGACCTAATGGGTTTGCCATCACTACACATCTCCATATAGTAAATATTTTCTGCTTTTACCAAACTCTCAAAATTCAATCACAGATATCACCTCAGAAGAAAATGGAGAACCCCAATACTCGTTTCCAATGAAAACAATTTTCTAATTGATAATATAGCTATCAGGCTTATTTGATGTGAAATGTTAGAATTGCTACATTATTGACTTGATAACTTATCTTAAATGGTGAGTTCTTAACTCTTAGTTCGACTGGGAATTGAAAATGAAATACACACACACACACACGCACAAACGCATAGTATTTAGCGCATCCCTCAACGTGTTCGTGTTCTATGTTTTTGTAAAAGTTCTCTGTTGTCGAGTCGGGATCGTGTCATGTTGTATCCTTGTTTGGTGTCCAGGTCTGTGCTTCTTAGTTTACATATTTAACTAGAGAAAGGTGATTATTTTTGCTACTGACCAAATTATGCTTCTTGAGCATGGCAATTTCATAATTATTCCTTCAAGTTAGATAAACTACTATGCATTATAATTCATTTCTTAGCAGATACTTCTGGTTGGCTTATATATTCTCCCTCAATAGGTGGATTTCACAATTGTTTTTGTTTTTTTGCACCGGATGTCAGTGAATATGCTTCCATTATATATTTGCTTATTCCTTCTTGGTCTTTGTCCTATTTAATCTGTCTAACCTTATTTCCTAGCTGCTAAGGGGATTATGTTGTGCATCATATAGTTGGATATCTAAACCTTGTTTAAATTCTGATTTATTGTCTGAGTGAGTGATGTCTCATTGTTGAATATGAAGACTATGATCAAAGAGACAATAATTAAGAAGAGAGAATAATATTGCGATACCTTGAGTCTGTGTAATAACTTAATTAATCGAATACACAATAGAGACCCTATATATAGTAGGACGACACAAATAGAGACCCTATATATAGTAGGACGACACAAATAAAGTAAATTACTAAACTATTCCTAATACTAAATATCTAAATATACTCTAACACTCCCCCTCAAATTTAGGATGTGATAGTGGAAAATATTAAAAGTTTGCCAAGCAAAAAATGAAAGCACGCTATTGTGTGAAATATCATAAAAAAATCCGCCAACTGTATAGTGGAAGGTAGAAAGGGAGAAGAGATAGTGCCTAGTTGTTGATAATGACGCACAAAGTGATAGTCAATCTCAATATGTTTTGTACACTCATGAAACACCGAGTTGTGGACAATTTAAATAGCACTTGAGTTATTACAGTATATAGGGGTAAGAGTAGATACAGAGATGCCAAGATCAACATGCAACCAACATAACTAGACTATTTGGGCTGTAGTGAATGCCACCACATGATACATCAGTTTCAGTAGATGAACTGCAACAATAGTTTGTTTATTGCTTTTTTAGAAAATAAGAAAATCACCAAGAAAAATTTAGAAACCAATGGTGGACTTTCAATCTATAAAATCACTAGCATCCAAGTAAGCCTAGAGTTCTATAGAAGAGGATGAAGGAAATAATAGACTCTAATGCATAGTGCCTCGAAGATACCAAAGAATATGAAGAACAATAACCCATTGAATAGTGGTTGGTTAGGCAACAAATTGATTGTTAACTTGAACAACAATTATGTTGGATTATTTCCTTCCAGCCACCTAGTTAACTTCTACAAACCACAGTGTTTCCCATTTCTTGGGTGCAGAGATAAAAGAAGTAGGTGGAGAAAACAAGCCTTGGGTGTAAATTAACAACAGGGAACAAGTTTTTGTGTGTGTGTGTGTTGGGGGGAGGGGGGATGTCTTTATTTTTTTTTAGGTTTTTGAATAATGGTTCACTAGAAATATTTGTGAGTGGATGAGATACTCAAACTAAGAGTAGAGCTCCGTATATATAGTTAAATAATAATACAAAGTGACTTAAACATTCTTGTGGTCTAGGCAAAATATAAAGTCATAGTAAGGGTTAAAAAGGGAAAAGAAACCCTAATAAACTAAACTAGACTATACTCCAACACTATCCCTCAAGTTAGGCGCAAAAATATCAACTAAGTCAAGCTTGACAACGGAGTCCCGGAGAATGGATAGAGTAACAGGTTTGGTAAAAACATCTGCAACATAATCACTGGTCCCTACAAACAATGGAGTGACAATACTACATCGAACTTTTTCCCGAAGAAAGTGAATATCGATCTCTATATGCTTCGTCCTCTCGTGTAATACAGAGTCAAAAGCGAGCTGAATAGTAGATCGATTATCACAATATAATGTAGATGAAGAAGTCATTGGAAATTCTAACTCACCAAGAATCGATCGTAGCCAGATAATCTCACATGTGCTAAGTGGTAGTGCCCGATACTCTGCCTTTGCTGACGAACGAGAGACAACTGCCTGTTTCTTACTCTTTCAAGAGATAAAGATGAGTCCCTCGAAAAGCACAGAAGCCCGTAGTAGATCGATTGTCATATGCTCCCCCATAATCTGAATATGAATAACAGGTTAGAGAGCCAGTCTAAGATCCTGATGCATTAAACAACCCAAGTCCAAGACAAGAGTTGAGGTACTGAAGAATATGATGAACTGCATCAAGATGAGGCTGACACGGTCTGTGCATGAACTGACTAACTCGACTGACAAGGAATAAAATATCTGGCCTAGTGTTAGCTAGGTAAATAAGTCTACCTACCAATCTCTGATAAATAGTTGGATCTCTCAACTCTTCACCTACAGCAGTAAGCTTCAAGTTTGGAATCATGGGTGATGATGTCGGTTTGCACTCTAGCATCCCAGTGTTTGAGAGAAGATCTAGAATATATTTTCTCTGAGAAAGAACAATACCCCTATTGCTACGGGCAACCTCAATCCCAAGAAAGTATCGCAGAAATCCAAGGTCCTTCACGTTGAAGGCCTTCCCAAGGTCTATTTTGACCTGCACAGTCTCAAAAACATCATCTCCAGTAATAATAATATCATCAACATATACTAAAAGGATGATACACTGTCCAGAAGTATTCTGTCGAATGAAACAGGTATGATCAAAATGACATCTGGTAAATCCTAAACGTACAACTACATCACTAAAGCGAGAGAATCAGACTCGTGGTGATTGTTTCAGTCCATAGAGAGACTTTCGCAGTCGACATACTTTTCTAGCATACTCCCCCTCACCACGAAAGCCCGGTGGTATATCCATATAAATAATCTCGTCCAGATCACCGTGAAAAAATGCATTCTTCACATCCAACTAATAAAGAGGCCAAGAATTCTCCGTAGCCAGAGAAATAATCAATCGAATAGTAGTCAATTTTGCCACGGGGGCAAAGGTAGCACCAAAATCACAACCCGGTATCTGAGTAAAGCCCTTCGCCACAAGCCTAGTCTTGTGACGATCAATAGTACCATCCGCAAGAAACTTCAGGGTGTAAACCCAGTTATAGCCAACAAGCTTTATCCCTGAAGGTAAAGAGACAAGATCCCATGTATAATTATGCTGAAGAGCGTCCATCTTCGTTTGCATGGCAAGAACCCACTGCAGCTCCCGCATAGCCTCTGAAACAGAGTGAGGAATCGGCGTATCTGATAAGACCATACTATAAGCTCGAAATGTAGGAGAAAGATCACCATAAGAAATATAAACAGAGATCGGATATAAAGTCCTGGCGGTCCAACCATAACGGACAACTGGACGGCGATCATGCTGCGGATAACGACGCCCTAAATCATCATCTTCTATTGACAATGTCTCATCATGGAAAGTAACTGACTCAGTACCTGCAATCTCATCAGTACTGACAACAGGTGCATCAATATGCTCAACGAATTGAGAAGTATTACCTGCATCGCCTGAGGTAGAGGGGACATCAGCGGGGGGATGAGAGCGAGGCCGACGAACATAAACCTGCAAAGGAAGAGAGTGGTAACTCTGTATTGACAGGGATGAATGGCTTTGGTGGAGGAGAGACTGATGACTCTGTAGTGATAGTGACTAATGACTCTGGCTCTTGTGGTAACGAAAAATCAAAGGGAGTATCATCAATTGGAGGGGCAGACACAGGAGTGGAAGAAAAATAAGAAATATGCTCAAAAAAGGTAACATCTAGATTGTGATACATACGTCGCCTGACATGATCATAACACTGATATCCTTTTTACTGATGACAATAGCCAACAAAGACACAACGAATCGCTTTATCATCAAGCTTATGACGAGTAGGAGACTGATCTTGAACAAAACAGGTGCAACCAAAAATACGAGGGGGGATCGAAAAAAGTGTCCGCTCAGGGAATAAGACCTGTAAGAGAGCTCTATGCTGAATAACACGACTCGGTGTACGATTACACAAAAAAGTAGAAGTCAAAACAGCAAAATGTCAATAAGATTTTGGTACTCCCATACCTCTAAGCATACAACGTACCATCCCTATTAGACTCCTATTTTTCCTTTCAGCATCTCTATTTTGCGCAGGAGTATATGGACAAATGAGCTGCTGAAGTATACCCTAGAAAGAAAGGTGAGATACTAAGGCATCAGACACATATTTTTTGGCATTATCTAAACGAAGAGCACAAACAATGACATCGAATTGTGTCTTAATCATCTGGAGAAACTGAGTGATGATAGGGAGTACATCAGACTTCCTATGCAAAAGGTAGACTCAAGTACAACGGGTATGGTCATTTATAAATGTCACATAGTATCGAGCACCTAACAGAGTAGTAACAGGAGAGGGACCTCAAATATCAGAGTATATCAGATTACATGGCTCGGGTGGCTGGTGCATGTGAGGAATATAACTAGTTCGAACATGTTTTGATAGAGAACATATAACACAGTCAAGTTTACTACCAACACAAGCATTGCTCAAAACAGGAAATAATATACATAAATATTTAAAATTTGTCTGCCCAAAACAGTCATGCCACAATTGAACAGTTTGTGATGAAAAATCATAACGACAAGTACTAGGCAAAATACTAGCATGCAAGCTAGGACCAGAGAAAGAAAAAGTAGGTGCAGGTGATGAAGATGGAGGTACTGGTGAAACTGAAGGTGGATCGCCTAGATAATACAATCCATCTCTCTCATGTCCTTTGATAATAATCCTCCTGGTACTCAAGTCCTGCAAATAACACGAATCAAATAAAAACACAACCGCACAGTGAAAATTTTTGGCTAATTGATGTACGGATAATAGATTTATGGCCAATTTTGGCGCATGAAAAATCGAATATAATGTAAAGCCATCTGGGAGGCGAACTGTACCCCTACTAACAATAGCGGCATGTGTCCCATCTGTTAGCTAAACTTGTGTATGTAATTGCTTGTCAACAGTGGTGAAGTGATGGGCCTCACCTGTCATATGACCATTCGCACCCGAGTCCAACATCCAAAGGGGAGACGGACTGGCGCAAGCATGAAAGACACGAGGTATACCTGTAGTGATGACAGTAGCAGTAGTCGAACCCTGAGAAGTCAGGACGGACATAAGTATATCCAATCGAGAAGTGGTAACATCCATATCACTCTGCCAAGGAGTAGCAGTAGGAGCAGCAGCAGTAGTTGGTACCTCAACAATAGCAACAGTACGACTGTGAGGAGGTGGCTTAAGCTCTGGATAGAGCTTCCAGCAAGTAGTCCTGAAATGTTCTGGTCAGCCACAATAATCACACTGACGAGAACCAGGAGGTACATTCCAGGTTGCAGTACTAACAGCAGAGGTCTCAACAGTAGTAGCCATAGCAATAATAATACGTGGGCACCCGTGATAGAAAAAACAACTCTAAGATAAATAGAGAGATAAAATAAAGGAGAACAATATACCTCCAGTCGAACAATAGCGACAGATAAAAAAGGTTAAGAAAACTCTTAAATAATCAGCTCACGGTGCCCAGAAATTCAGAAAATATAAATAATTGATCTACTGCATCAAGAGCAGATCATCAGATAATAGGATTCATCCCCTCTTTAAAAAGTCGGAAAAAAAAAGTAGTGGCGCAAAGAGATGGCAACACTACGGCAAAGAACGTGGCACACGAAGTTAAAACGCGAAGCTGCGACAAAGAGCGCGATCCGGCAGTGGGCTGGTTCGCTGGAGTGGGTTGGTTGGGCTTTGGGTGCAGTCGGCTTTGGGTTTTAGGTTTGTTTGGTTTTGTCGGCTGGATTCAATGGGTTGGCTTATTGGTTTATTGAGGTTCAGGGGGTGAGGCAGTCGGTTTTGTTCTGGGCAGTGTTGTCGGTGATGGGTTGGATATTTTTGGATTATCGGGTTTTGGGTTGGGCAGTGTTGTTTGTGATTCTTCTGGACAGTGTGTGTTGACTGGAGCAGAGGCAGTCAGTGGACTGGTTTGAGGAGGCAGTCGGTGTCGCTGCTGTTTTGTGGTTTAAGGCAGTATGTGTTGACTAGAGCAGAGGCAGTCGGTGGACTGGTTTGAGGAGGCAATCGGTGGACTGGTTTGTTTTGGGCAGTTGGTGGACTGGTTTGTTCTGGGCAGTGTGTGGGTTGATTACTGTCAGTGGATTGGTTTGGAGTTGCGGGGTTTTTGGCTGGGTAAGATTGCTGCCGGAGACAGTCGGTGGAGTTGGCTGTGTCTTTCGCTGGTTGTAATGTTTGGTTGAGGCTAGGGTTAGGGTTAGAGTTAGGGTTGTGGCTCTGATACCAACTAGAAATATTTGTGAGTGGATGGGATACTCAAACTAAGAGTAGAGCCTTGTATATATAGTCAAATAATAATACAAAGTGACTTAAACATCCTTGTGGTCTAGGCAAAATATAAAGTCATAGTAAGGGTTAAAAAGAGAAAAGAAACCCCTAATAAACTAGACTATACTCCAACAGGTTCCAAAAGGTTGTGAAAGAGCCTTCTCGCATGTTATTGAAATATGCTACAACACTGTTGTTATCACACAAATTGTTTCATGCTGTACATGGAATAGAAGAAAGGACATGAGATTATTGGCAGTTTGATTTGGTTTTGAAGCCCTACCAACTGCTAGCTCTTTTAGAGCATCCCTAACCTGCATGGGTTTACTACTGTTGAATGCAAACTAAGTTTTAAAACCCTAGTGGGTGCATAGTTGCATTTGTGAAATGGGAATTAGACGCTATTATTGATCCTTTGTTAAGTGCCAATGGCGGCTATTTAATGCAGCTACAAAATATTTTGTTCCAGTTACCATCCCATGGGATTTTATATGAGGAGAGAACTTGAAGATCTTCTTTTGGATTTGGGTCCTTTTAATGAGTGGTTGATAGACTGAGTAGTATATCTAATACCCGTTTGTTGATTCATGTATAGACTGCTCCACAGTGTGGCCTTACTCGCTTATAATTCAAAAACCACACATGCTGTAGGGTAGTCATAGGAGTGTGTGTGCTCTCTTGTCCTGGAATACTGCTCTATGCTTTTTGTGCTTGTCTGTCATTCTGTAGATATATAAACTACCATTTTTTGTTATTTTCACAGTTAAAGACAGAAAGCAAATGAAAAAAAAAAGCATCAAAATTAAAGTTTATTTGTGTAGGTATCATTGTTGAATTATATTTGCGCGTTTAATATTTGCGGCATAAACACTTGAATGCAGCACTGGGCTCCTGTGACCACTAAATTTATTTTCTTAACAACGCTATTTCCAACTGTTATGTTTTGTGCTTCTAGCTAATTCTCTTCTTCGATGTGAAAAACTTCCACTTGATGCTAAGAAAATAGCGATATATTTTGCAGTTTGAAGTCGGCATGAGGTATAAGATGAAATTCAGAACTTTGAGAGTTTAGATTTCTTTTTTGCTGTGTAGAGGTCGTAGTAGCAGCTTCGTATTTACTTCACATTCATTTCAGCGAGGAGGGAGCAGATTCTGACTGGTATTTTATCACTGGCTTCATCTTCCCTGACTGTTGTAATTACTCAAATCTGTAATACTTTTTACATAGTCACGTTAGTGTTTGGATGGGGAACATGCAAATTATATATCCTTATTATCGCCCACGGTTTACAAGGTACAGCTCTTTGTGTGTTTTTTATCTTGAGTAAAGCATAGGTTGGTAGTTCTTCATTAAGATTATTGAAACATTTTGTTAGTTCTTTTGTTTTTCACAGAAAAAGCCGTCCTGATGTTTGTTTGTTTTATTTATTAATTTATTTAAAAGAGAGTGAGGAATGAGAAAAAAACATTGGTGTTATTTGCTTTTGTTGAAGGAATTTATCATTCGTCGTTTCTTGATCTAAGACAAAAGTTATCTAGGATTTGGCTTCGGGTATCGAGAGATGGCTGGGAATTTCTCACGAAACGGAGCGAAGAATTCTCAGCCAAAAAAGTGTTCTCTGAGTGTGAAAGTCATTTTCCATCATACGGTTGTTTCCCTAACTATACTCTCGGCTTGGATTATATATCAGAACTTAAACATATTTTATTATTGCTACTGTTTCCTTTAGGTATACATTAGGGTGTTAGTTTTTTTCCACATATAAAGGGACTTCCGTGTTGATGTGCACTCAACCCATTACCAACTCAACCAGTCCATTTGTCACCTCTAATCTCCGACATAGAATTAAAGTTCTAACCCATTTTTTCCTTCTGCTATGTGAGAAATGGTGACATTTCTTGGGGGAGTTCTTTCATAGTAGGGTGAAATGACTGTAATTTGGGTTGTTTAAATAAGAAATTGATATGATTGAATCATTAGGTAGACCTAGCTAGGTTATTTGTTATGCTACTCTTTATGTTATGGAGTAATTTTTTTTTTTTTCCCGCTAATTGAAAATGGTATAAAGTGGCAACAAATATGAAATTGTGACTAGAACGTGATCATAACAGTTCTTACCTCCTCGGGAGCCCTTGAAAGGGAAACTCTGAGTTATTTAATTGTCGGACTTGCAATGACATGATAATTCCGTGGAGATGATGGCCCAAGCTAGAAAAGAAATATCAAGCTTGTTGATGCGATTTTCTCAACAATTTTTAGTTACTTTTACATAAAAATTACGGCCAAGAAGTTAAGAAAGAGATTATGATTAGGCCTGTAAACGGATCGAATTTGAATCGAATTATGACTGATCTGAATTCGTTTTCGATTTTAAAAGTCCAATTCGATAATTTGGATTTTATTTTTGAAGTCCATATCTAAATCCGTTAATAATCTAAAATCCATTCTGGTCTAAACAACTTAATTAAATTTTAATAAATTATATCTAAATTTCAACTTAATTTTTTAAATAATTACTTAATTTCTTTAAAATTTATATAAAAATATATAAATAATTTGAATCGAATCATAATCGGATCGGATATAAGTATATCCAAATTCAAATTCGTGAAATATAAGATATCAAATTTAGGTACGAGTTCAAATTATTGGTAAAAAAATATCAATCCATATCCGTTTAATAGAATTCAAATTCGAATCAAAATCTAATTTATTGACAAGTCTAATTATGACTACCCGCACCCTTGGCCACATGAAATGTTCGACTTTTTACCTAAATTATTGTCTATTTAAACTTTTTCTATTATCATGTTTAATTTATTTCTTAATCTACTGTATTTCACCTACGTTTTTTTAATGTAAAAGTGCAAGTTTGACCGACTTTTTTTAAAAAAGTTTTGTAATATCCACCCTTTTATGTAATCTACTTTTTCCATTTTTTTAACGGGAAAATAGAAAATAGGTGAAGAATTAAGATATTTTGGGGAATAAAGTCCAAAAATGGTGGTAATTCAGAAATTGATTATAATAAGATGTTCACCATGTTAGTCTAAAGTAGGCTGTCAAGTTACCCAAAAAAATATATCAATCATAACCACATTAGAAGATGATAACTCCTCAGAGTCAGGTTATAAAAAATGTATTCCTAATAAATATTCTAGTCCCGAGATAGATGGTATGTTTTTGACCAGATCGGGTAGAGGATTAGATAAGGTGCACATAAACTAGTCTAGACATTCCTAACCGTTGAATCAAAAAGAAACTGGGAATCCTCATGAGCTGTGAAGTACAAACTAAGATCAATAAATTTGAAAATATTACAAGCAAATTGAGAATAGGGTCTTGGAAAGTTGACATGTTAATTCTCAGAGAGTTTCTTGACAAAAGGCAAATGCAAAACATGACAGCAGTGAAAGCTTTCTCTGCTCTCGCATGCTTCACCCCTTCGATTCTAGCCAGAAAACCATTCCACAGATACTTCACGTATTTCTTTCTTTTTCGTTTTTTCATTGCTTCCATTTTTATTTTTGTTTCATTTTTCACTTACATGAAAAAATCTCTCTCCTCTCCCTCTCTCTCTAGAGAAGCTCCATATCACTGCATTATGAGAATTCACATTTTGGTTTTGCTTCATGTAAAATATATTTATGTGTATAGGTGTAAGAACATGGTATAACAGTAATGGCCTGCATCTCCTCTCCTTATAAACAATCTCAAATCAAAAAAAAAAAAAGATGCTCAAGTTTCTCCACATAAAGAAATATAATTTTGATTGGGAAAAATATCATCACCTTCTCTGTGAACACAATGCTTTCAAGTGTCCCACTTGCCAAGGCAGTACTCCCTGAATCTTTGCCAGCCTACATGATTGTTGGGTAATTAGCTGATAAGTTGATCGTCTTTCCCATGGGACAATCCCAAAATCATCGTTATACTCTTCCATTCCTCCAACCAGGAACTGCCAGGCAAAAGATCCCGCTCCAGATTTTTCATTCCGAGCAGATTTGTATATGATGTCAAAAACAGTTTTGTAGAACCTGTCTCGTTGGGATGGTTCGAAATCCCTGTTCTGGTTGGACAATCCAAATTCAGTAAACATGACAGGTTTCTTAAGCTCTTTGTCACCATCTTCAATATGAGAAGTCATCCATTTTGAAACAAATTTTAGTTTGTCTTCAAGTTCTTGGACGTGAAACCTACCAAAAAGAACAAAATAACCATATTTTTCAGTTAACAGCAAACAGGAAAAGATGACGGGCGTGTTGTGAATATGGTGAAAGTTTGAGAGAGCTAGAATAAATTTTGCATCAACCATCAACAATGAAACGATAACCATGTTAAAATTGAGAGCGAAAATTCAAATGTATAATACAAGCCGATGTTATTGGCAATCCCAAAGCAGCCTTTAGTCATTCATTCAATGGTTTATGATCGTGCAGCAATTTGACCTTCTGGACTGCCAATACTCGGCTGACTTGATTTTTTAGTTAACATACAGCCTCATTTTTTTTTCTTTCCAATTTTGGCTTTTGAGGCAGGCAGCTAAGCTTCACAAATGTTGGTCCTAGGTCTCTGCTTCCCTTCAGATTTTCATTATGCTGTATTTGGTGCTAACAAATAGCGTGCTTTGGAATATCATCTTAGTTCACAGTTAAGACTACATTTTCTTCAATTTAAATTTCATTTTGCCGGATTCACTGAGCCCTAACACAGGATTAGTTTATTTATGATCCTTGACAATTCTAAAGTAGCACACGATGAAAATCTTACCAGTGATCAGGGTAAATATGGACCGAAGCAAAATCAACAGTCGAAATCTTAGAGTTGCGAATAAAATCGGATCCAAGTTCTGCCGCCCAAAATTCTGGGTTCACAGTTAACCTTTTGGCATCCTTAGGACCATAGAATCCTTCAAGGCCAACAGTAAGTAGATGTTTACTGTCAATTGATTTAACAAAGGTGGACATTTCTTCTATCCAGTCCTGCAATTGTATGAGATCAAATTAGTTCATGCTTCGATAGAAATTGAGCAACAAACGGAGCAGATTATCTATAAACGAATAAAAGAATGGAAAACACAAACACACACCAACGTCCAAACCCTCACATGGTAAACTTATCTACACCTAGAGAATTGTTGGCAGAAAGGTTTTTCTCCATGAGATGAAAGGTCAGTTTAAATATTAAAAGAACCAAATATGAAGCACATGCGAGTTCAAGAGGGTCCCTACAAAAAGTACAGTTCTGATTTAAGGATTTAAACAACCTTGGCCAGAGCTCTGCTTCTTTACTGGTACAGAGAATATCACGGCATAGTATCATTAGCAAGTGAAAGGGCGTTTCACCAGACACCAACCGGAAACTTAGAAACCCACTCAATTGGTATCCCAGCTGTGAAGTGTCGAGGGGGCAACCAAAGGAATGCTATCCCTGGCATAATACTTCACCCTACTGATGGTTTGGATGGGGATTAGAATAAACATGTTTCAGGGTCAAATCGCCCATGGAAAATGTAAATTATTGGATAAAGCAACATCTGAACCAAAGTCTAAAATTCTACTACTAAAATTACAATAGACATCAGAAAATTAGAAATTTGTATGTATTTGTATCCATTGATAGAAATTTAAAACCACGTAAAATAACTCGTATCCTTCTCAAGTGCACATTCATCAGGATTAAAATGATCTAAGGAAATTGCAACTTACTTGGAGAGAGTTGCCCGAGGCATCAGTCATGCAGCGGGGTTCATTAATTAACTCCCATGCAAATATGGTGGGATCATTCCTATATTCAATCCCGGTAATGGTATTCTTCCTTGTCAGCACAGTCTACCACAAAAAGACAAAGAAACTAACCATAATTGGTAAAAATGTTGCAGCAATATCCTCATTAATATCTGGGTAGTAGTAGAATGATGCCTTCCAACATCATTTCTGCAGAAAATTAACTGAAACAATGATGCAAGGATTCATGCTTTTGAAACCCAAAAAAAAAAATGATAAAAAGGCATTTCTTAAGATTGGTGGATTAATTTCTAAAAACTAACGGACTGCTTGAACTACTATGAAACTCATGCACACATCCATGGGCTCACACACAATATTTCCTTTCGATTTCTTTATGGTGTGGTGTGTTCAGGGTAGAGTATATGGTGGGAAAGCATAGTCTCTATCTCTTTAGTTATCCAAACACTGCAGTTTGTCCTTATCCCAACAACCATAACATTCACACCTCCCTTTAAGTGTACTGAAAAATGTCAGCATGTTTTACCAGCACCTTCTAATCATTTTTCCTCGGCCATTTTTGGAAAATACCTGGATTTACAGGTACGATGTGCTTCTTAACATACTCCCTGATTGATCCCTCTTCCTGAATTTCAAAATATGACATTGCATCTAGATCTTTGGCTGTGATGAATTAAAATAATTTTCCAGCCATAAATGGAGATTCTTGTTAGTCCCGTAATCATGCAAAAACAGGCATACTTTCCTGTAACATATTCTTGTGAATCATTAAAGTTATGAGATCTTGCAGTTGCATGATAATTGAAGAGTTACCTCAGTCCTTGATGGTGCTCCCTAACTATTTTTTTTAATTCATTGACGGATCTCCAACAATGCGGGTGATTTGATTAACACTAATTCTATTAGGATATAATTTGGTGACGTAATGAATTGTCCTCAATAGATTGATAGTGAAATGCATTTAATGATGAGTCCCATTATAGTATTAAATGCATTCCCCTATCAATCTATTGGCGACAACTCATTTTGTCCATAAATTATGCCCCAATAGCATTACTCTTTGATTAGTAGGGATTCCTTTTGCCTACAGGCCGTTGGGTCATTCCATGAAAACATAATGTGCCATAGAGTAATCGATATTGCTGTCAGCATTTAAATGGACCTACTTGCATCCTGAAACCTTATCGTTAATAAAGACATTATGGAACTTCCATGAACAGCCTCTTTTCTACTTAGTCTTATTAGGATCATACACATTCCATAAACTGCTATCCACTTGTTATCTTTTCATGTCCCCCAGCTACGTATTTGATATGAAAAACATCTTGATATTATTCNAACTAACGGACTGCTTGAACTACTATGAAACTCATGCACACATCCATGGGCTCACACACAATATTTCCTTTCGATTTCTTTATGGTGTGGTGTGTTCAGGGTAGAGTATATGGTGGGAAAGCATAGTCTCTATCTCTTTAGTTATCCAAACACTGCAGTTTGTCCTTATCCCAACAACCATAACATTCACACCTCCCTTTAAGTGTACTGAAAAATGTCAGCATGTTTTACCAGCACCTTCTAATCATTTTTCCTCGGCCATTTTTGGAAAATACCTGGATTTACAGGTACGATGTGCTTCTTAACATACTCCCTGATTGATCCCTCTTCCTGAATTTCAAAATATGACATTGCATCTAGATCTTTGGCTGTGATGAATTAAAATAATTTTCCAGCCATAAATGGAGATTCTTGTTAGTCCCGTAATCATGCAAAAACAGGCATACTTTCCTGTAACATATTCTTGTGAATCATTAAAGTTATGAGATCTTGCAGTTGCATGATAATTGAAGAGTTACCTCAGTCCTTGATGGTGCTCCCTAACTATTTTTTTTAATTCATTGACGGATCTCCAACAATGCGGGTGATTTGATTAACACTAATTCTATTAGGATATAATTTGGTGACGTAATGAATTGTCCTCAATAGATTGATAGTGAAATGCATTTAATGATGAGTCCCATTATAGTATTAAATGCATTCCCCTATCAATCTATTGGCGACAACTCATTTTGTCCATAAATTATGCCCCAATAGCATTACTCTTTGATTAGTAGGGATTCCTTTTGCCTACAGGCCGTTGGGTCATTCCATGAAAACATAATGTGCCATAGAGTAATCGATATTGCTGTCAGCATTTAAATGGACCTACTTGCATCCTGAAACCTTATCGTTAATAAAGACATTATGGAACTTCCATGAACAGCCTCTTTTCTACTTAGTCTTATTAGGATCATACACATTCCATAAACTGCTATCCACTTGTTATCTTTTCATGTCCCCCAGCTACGTATTTGATATGAAAAACATCTTGATATTATTCCAAATTTGAAAGTAACTCAAAAGCCTCGTGCATATTATCCAATTTTTTGTAGATGTCCAACTGGAGAAAGCTTCATGAAGTCCTGATTTGAGTTTATAGTTCCCACACAGGAACTTCAAAACTGATGCATAAGAAATTTATCATTGGAAGGACAGAAACTGTTGAGATGAATAGTTTACCTTGACGTAGTTCTTGAAATACCGGCGGATGAAGGGATCATAGAAGAAGGAATCATTAGATGAGCTTAAAGCAACGCCTTCTTCCCAGGCCCATTCGACATACTGAGTTTTCCCACCATATGCATGTAAGTTATTAACTAAACTAAGCAGTAGCCTAACACCGTGTTTCCTGGATTCAGCAATTACATGATCCAAAGCCTGCTTCATTATCGAGACATATGAAAAGTGCAACATGGAGAAAAAGAATAGTAAGCGATTGTACTTGTTGAGACTTGCAAAAAGTTTAACATTCATACAACAATATGCTAGCAATTTTCAAAACCACGATAAAGTGAAGGCTTTTAACATTGCATCAGACGTACTTATGGATTGGCAGAAGAAGTTGAACAAAGAACATAATTTAATACACAATCAAGGATTGGTGAAATAAAGAAAAAGATGTTCAAATGAACCACATGTTTCAAATTGGTTTCTTTTATTCATAGCCAAATTGAGAGTCATAAATAATTTTGTCAAAATATCAGCGCCTTAGGGGTAAAATTTAAGAGACCTTCCCTGCATATAAGAAGAATAGCAATGCTTACTTGACTTAAAACTTCAACTATTTCCCCTGACTCAACTCTTAATTAAACCAGATATTTCCAAACAAACAAAGCGTATACAAAATGTACAGGCAGATCCAATTTCTATTAAATTTTCTTTCTTTCCATATTTATCTTTCACCTTGCTTCATTTTCATTGAACTTATGTCTAGACTACACAACTGAAACTTCCACAAGAGAAACATATAAAATAACTATGGAAAGGTTATCAATTGTTGCAGAAAAGTATTTACCCTGAACACTCGCTCGTTGAATTGACCAGGGGAAATCTGGAGGGCATTATAGGCACCATCATTGAAGGCCCAAGCTCGACACACAGTGAGACCCATCTTGGCTCCGGCTTGCAGCATTTCTCTGACCCTGGGTTTCCTCAATTCATCCACAGCATTGTCCATCATCCAATAGGAGTTCCACCCATTAATGTAGAAGACTCTACCATCCACCATGAAATGAGTTCCATTCCTCTCCACAAAACTCAATTTGGGTTCTTCATGGAAATTGACCCACAGGTCACCAAAAGACAAGTAAATGAATACAACACATGATGCAAAACCAATGATTGGGTAAAATAATCCGTTTCCTCCTAACATTCTGTTTATTGATGGCTTAACCATAACATGAAGAACAAAACAAATTCTTGATTACCCTATGAGATTCAAATTACAAACTGTCAAAATCACTGATACCCACAAGTGATTTTGGCAATTTGGATCCACTTAGCTTCCAGATCTTTGGTACCCAGATGGAGACAAGATTTTTGAAGACACCCAGATCCCCTTCTGGAAAGAGTACCTCAACAATACCTTGGAAGAGAACCAAAGTCGAAGAATCAGCAATGTGCTTTCAGTATATGAGTCACCCGTATGAAACTGCATCAATTTTCTTCAGCTTTCTATTGGAGGGATGGGGAATGGGGAATGGGGGTTGTATGTTGCTGTCCTGAAATAATGAAACTTTATAGAGGGATTTGAATCCTACAAGGTTGATGCTGAAAATGAGGGAGGGTGAGACTAAATGATAGTGAAAACACACGGCAAACCTAACAAGTTACCCATCAAACCAGTCAGAAATATAAGAAAAAAATTATGAGAAAATCACACTTTGGCCCCCTCAGTTATGCCTCTATCTCACTTTGCCCCATCCGGGTTTCTGACATTATAACTTCTAACTAAACTTATTGATTTTACACGATATAGACATTCTCTGCCCCAAAACACGATGATCGCTAATGCATTGTAAAACCAATTCAAGTAATCGTGAAAGTAATACAAAGCACGTGATAATTAGGGATAAAATAAAATAGGAATATAGTTAAAAGATCAAAAATATTGTTGGCCCAAAGATTAATTAGGGGGGAATGTAGAGTGTAGTTGGATGTCGGTATCAGATGTCCCTTGATTACAGATCTAAGCTGTGGTTCTCTCAGCTTGCCTTCAGTTTTAATATTCTAAAAGGACCAGTCATACCACACTCTTGACCAATGTCTGATTTAATTCTCCTACTTTTTACAACCACACTTTAAGGCTATTTGACGTGGGTCTCCCTTACCTTAATACTAATTTTATTTGGGTATTTATTTTCATTTAAAGTGGAATGTCTTGGCCTCACTAAACATAATCATCAGTGCATTATTCTCAATTGATGTTCTTAGTTCCATGGCCTGGCCTCTTCTTCCTATTCTCTCACTAGTTTAGTGAGAGAATAATGACAAATGAAGAACAATGACAAATGAACGTTCATGCCCCAGCTACCTTATGCAGCAGTATATGAATATATAAATGGAGCTTAGGTACAGTAAATTTCTAGTTTTGGCTAACCAAAAAATTTAGAAGTAGATGTGATATTGCATAAAATTAAACAAACAAGCACATGCAGATAATCAACCGGCCACGTAGCTGGAATTGAAAGACTTTTGGAATATATCAATTTATTCTCGCTTTTGAAATAAAATAAAGTAAAACCTAAATGGTTAGAGAGTATCTATGATTCTGTGCATAACCCACGAAACCAATCCCTTCGAAACCAACCCGGAAAAATTCTCTGCCAAACCCCCCCACCCCCCTCTTTTTCCAAAACCTACCCCAAAGCAAAACCTATACCCAAATAATGAGACAGAATCAACAATTTCTACATGGGCGTCTATATATTTTATGGGTTTTTGTGACTTTAAACTTTAAAGAGAACAAGCAGAGGTAAGAATAAAGAGGTAGAGGAAGAGATAGTGAAACTGACTTGGGGGAGAGCCTCAATAACGTTGTTGTGGGAGTGATTTGAAGTAGAAAAATGTTTAATGGAACTGTAGCAGACAAATGATTGATGGTTTGTAAAAACGTTGTTGTGGGAGTGATTTGAAGTGAAAAAATGCTGAATGGAACTGTAGCAGACAAATGATTGATGAGCTTTCGACCCATATCAAGTGGTTGTAAAAAATTATTTATAAAAGTGGGTGGGTTTGAAAATATTTTTCAAATTCAGACAGTTCATTTGGTCCGATATTTTTAAGTCAAAAGATGTTAGTTGATCTGACATTTTTAATCTAAAGAAGTCAGTCCAAATAACGTTTTTAACCCAAAAGAGTGACCCTAATAAATGTGAGTTGGTTAGACGTTTCTTTAAACATCTCAGTCCGACTAACTAACGTAATTAAAAATATCAAACTAATTCTTTTAACATAGGACATCACTCCACCGATTTTATTGAAATTGGAGTTAGTGGAAATCACTTCACTTGATTTAGACATCACTCTAACTTATTTGGGTAATTATCATAAATGACCCTTAAATTTTCTTTCGGGTTTTAATGTAATTTGTAAAATTTTAATTCTTTTAATTTAATCCATCAATTATCAATTTTATTTTAATTAAATCTTTTCATTAATTTTTATCGTCAAATCAAGGAGATTAGCCTAATTTGAAAGTTGAGGAACTAAAATAAGACAAGTGAAAATTCATGAATTAAATTAAAATTGGAGGTAAAATTCATGACTAACTATGAAATTTATCCTGTTTTTTTATAAAATATTAAAAATTATGCTAAAATAGAGCATAATTTTTAGAGTACTCTATTTCATGTCGTCTTGATCGTTTTCATGCACTCGATTATGCTAAAATAGAATGGTAGAGATAATTCCTTTAGAAATTAAATATGTTTTTTATTATTGATTTGTTTCGATCTCCTTGAAAACGAAAATATTTCGGACGTTTCGAAATAATATTTTGATCCTTGTATGGACCATTCCTATGAAGGACGTGTCCCTATCAAACAACTTGCAGCCATGGTTGCTTCTTCTCATATCAGTTCTGACAATCAAACTTGGTACACTGATAGTGGGGCTTCAAACCATACTACCTTTGATCTTGCAAATTTACACATTCATAATGAGTACTCGGGCAAGGATCAAGTTGCAGTTGGAGATGGGTCAGGTTTGCATATATCACACATTGGCTCTTCTCGAATCCATCATAATTCTTCCCATTTCTATCTGGATAATATTTTACATTATCCTTCAATTTCAGCCAATTTGTTATCTGTTAATCAGTTCTCCACAGATAACCATTGCTATTTTGTGTTTGACTCTAATGGTTTTTGTGTCAAGGAAAAATCCACAGGGAAAATGTTTTTTCCAAGGCAAGAGTGATCATGACTTTTATCCCATCAATTTGCTTCAGTTTCAAAATAAATCAAACCATCATAATACCAAAAAAAAAAAAAAAACACATACACACACTCTCACACACAAAAACACATACACATTATAAAAAATACACAGATACTAATACAACAAAATACACACAAATGCGCATATTAATATACCAAAAAATACACATACACAATCTAATATACCAACACACATGGACATACATACACACGCACTCTCTACTACACCAATAACAACCAGAAAATAGTATACCAACACACACATACATACGCTAATAACACGCACAAACACTCGCAAAAAATACACCAAAGGCACACCCAAACCCACACCCGTATTAATACACACACACTAATACACAAAAAAAAAAAATGCACATGTTATGTAAATAAATAGTCTACTTCCATGTGGCGTGAGAGTTTGAATAATGATGCAACCAATGAAATTTAATAGCAACTACGTTTAAAAAATGATTAGTGTGTGTGTGTATGTTTATTTTGTTGAATTAGTGTGAGTTTGAACCCATGCCCACAAACTAGATGGGAGAAGGCTTGACAAGTCTTCCCTCTCCATTTTCTTTTTTTATAGAATTTTGATTTCTTTAATTTGACAAATATGATTCCCTCAAACCAATTCCTTACACGTGCATCTTTTTAAAACTCCACAACATAACTGTTTATTTCTATAAAGTTACCTACTGCAACTCAATTTTTTCCCCTCCTACTTTCCATGTCTGGCATTATTTCTAATCCATTCTCTCTTCTTTTACCTCAATTTTTTTTCCTCACTCATTTTTGCTTCTGTCTAACAAAAATATATTATGTTCTAAACATTATTCATATTTTTTGTTGAATAATCGAGCACGGAGACACTGCTATTATTATACTAGCAAACAAATCAGATGAAAAAAAGTCTCAGATTTAACACTTTTTATACTTCTTAAAGGTTAGTTACCTTTATTCTTCAAAGAATATGTACTCGGCGAATTATCGGCACAAGTCTAAACACCCTGTAACAAAAATTAAAAAATAGGTAAAAAGGTCTTGGATGCCTTCTCACCATATTTCTTAATTTTTTTGAATTTTGAATTTGTAAATTGAAAATCAAAAGTTTCTTCCAATGATATACCACCACGTGTCACTTATAGCTACCCCTCTCCACCTCCTCCATTAACGACCCGCTATTTATTTCAAATTTACTTTTACATGCTAATAACTTTCCCAAATTATTTATCTAACCCTTAAGATCATTGATAAGAGTGAAAGAGGGAAGAAAGATGAGAAAATAAAATTGAAAAAAATGGAGTGGCGAGCTGCTAGTAGCTCTCTTATTTCTGTGCAAAATTGTCAATTTTGCTTTCTAAAACAACAGTTAGTCCGGCAAACCTCTCCTTCACTCTCTTTGCCAGTAAGTACTCTCATTGGGTTTTGTAAGACAANGACAAACAACCTCTCCTTCACTCTCTTTGCCAGTAAGTACTCTCATTGGGTTTTGTAAGACAAATTGCTTGGATGTTATGCTGTTTTCTTCCTCCTAAAGTGTTCTCTTTGATTTTTACAACATACACCCAAGACAATTTTCTTATTAGCAGTAAGTTGTGGAGACTACTACGAAATCTTTTGCCTTCACACATGTCCTTTCAATGCATAAGATTTTCAGTCTCTGCGTGGCTGCTTCTTTATTGAGTTGGGGATGTCTTTCATTTCTTAGTCAATGGGGATCGGACTTATAAATTATGTTCATGATGCAATGTACGTTGTTACAAATCTGCATTTACTTATTTTTGGATTGAAAACTTACATACATTTAACCTTTACTAGATATTGAACGTGAATTATTTTTGACAATAGTTTTAATTTTATATTTATCATATCGGTATATAGATTAATTTATTCAGCATTGGAATATTATCAAAAATTGCCTCAAAATGTGGTTTTTGTAATTTATGGGTCATATTTTATAGTTTAATTATAAATATGGTAAAATACATTGACCACATACCCACACATACCTAACATAACAATCTCTTCTTTCAAAGTTTAAAGATAATTAATGATCAAATCAATTTGGTCTAGTGTAATTGACAACTCTTTGATCTCTTAAAGACTAAATTAGCTAAAAAGTCAAGCGGACAATTCTTTCCAAATGTAAGACTTAGTTTTTTATGTCGTCATTTTTTAGAATTCTATTATCTCCTATTTCAAATTTTTCTTTAACTCTCTGTAATTTTTTTTATTTGGATGTATTATGCTAAACCTATAATATTGATTTACCAATGAATACTCCTATTAGGTGAATACACAATTTTATTTATCAACAATATTTTTTAATGTGAAGTAGTCACTTGACACATTGNTTGGACTTATAAATTATGTTCATGATGTAATGTACGTTGTTAAAAATCTGCATTTACTTATTTTTGGATTGAAAACTTACATACATTTAACCTTTACTAGATATTGAACGTGAATTATTTTTGACAATAGTTTTAATTTTATATTTATCATATCGGTATATAGATTAATTTATTCAGCATTGGAATATTATCAAAAATTGCCTCAAAATGTGGTTTTTGTAATTTATGGGTCATATTTTATAGTTTAATTATAAATATGGTAAAATACATTGACCACATACCCACACATACCTAACATAACAATCTCTTCTTTCAAAGTTTAAAGATAATTAATGATCANGACCACATACCCACACATACCTACCATAACAATCTCTTCTTTCAAAGTTTAAAGATAATTAATGATCAAATCAATTTGGTCTAGTGTAATTGACAACTCTTTGATCTCTTAAAGACTAAATTAGCTAAAAAGTCAAGCGGACAATTCTTTCCAAATGTAAGACTTAGTTTTTTATGTCGTCATTTTTTAGAATTCTATTATCTCCTATTTCAAATTTTTCTTTAACTCTCTGTAATTTTTTTTTATTTAGATGTATTATGTTAAACCTATAATATTGATTTACAAATGAATACTCCTATCAGGTGAATGCACAATTTTATTTATCAACAATATTTTTTAATGTGAAGTAGTCACTTGACACATTGGTATATATGTGCGCTGCACGTGGACAAGTTTAATTTATACTAATGATGTTATTTCTTATCATTATGTTGAAATAATTAAATATACACCTACGAATAAAAGTATATGTTCTTTGATACTTGTTGTATGGATATATTATATGTTGTTATGTGTTCCAACTACAATAATCTTTCAAGGAGTTAGACTACATGCTGAATTGATTACTTCAAGATTGATTGATCACCCCATGAATACTGGAAAGCTAATTGAGACTATACGTTTTTGTGTAGTAATTCTACTATACTTGCTAAGAGTTCATAATTATTGGTTGCATGAATCGCGGTGATACAAACTTTGCAAGAGAAAAGTTTGATAAAATCACCACAAAAGATATTGTATTTATATAAGATAACAGGATAATCAAGTAAATCATCATAACACACATTCAAATATAGATCAAGAGCGAGTTGCAACTTTAAGTTCCATTCAAACCTATAGATAGAAGACGTACATGTTTCAGCTACANCATGGTGATACAAACTTTACAAGAGAAAAATTTGATAAAATCACCACAAAAGATATTGTATTTATATAAGATAACAGGATAATCAAGTAAATCATCATAACACACATTCAAATATAGATCAAGAGCGAGTTGCAACTTTAAGTTCCATTCAAACCTATAGATAGAAGACGTACATGTTTCAGCTACAAAGATTTGTTTCTTCCGCAACATTTGTCTTGAGGGATTAGAATTTTGGAAATTTCCCAAGACTAACTTATCTCTAATTAAAGAAATTTAATTCTAGATTCATTGTTAGATTTATTTTAATATATAAAATATTATTAACTAATAGAAAGTTCAAAGTCAGATTTTTAATGGGCTTGACTTTGTATACATTTTATAAGTTATTGTTATAACTTGATATTTACTCTCAAGAACTCTTAGGACTTGTTTGCACTATTTCTATAATCTGTAAGGTCTACAACTTAGATAAGTTAGAACACATATTAGACCAATGAAAAAATTTAGTTTTATTTTATGAATCCATAAAAAAAAAAAAAAGAGAAATCAATTAGGGTCATCTTTGGATTAAGGATAATATTGATTTTATATTATTGTTAAATCACAGTTATAAAATTATAATATAGACTTTATTAAATTGTGATGGAATAAAATTAGAAAATAAATTTATTTTTTTTATGTCCATAAATTATGTCCCAATAGCATTAGTGTTATAAATAATATGTTGGTAATCATTAAATTTGTAGGTTTCTTTAAGGATACATAGTCAAATTTTTATGATTTAAGCCATAAGTGTTCATATATTTATTTAAGGACAAAATATAAACTCAAAAATTTTAAATGAAATTATTAGTGTGAGGTATAATTGTCCTTATAATTTTGTTTAAGGGTAAAAGAGGAATTCAAAAATTTTTCATCTAAGATATTTTTATTAGTAATATAGATATAGATAGGATGACTCAATACACTTCCAATTTTCCTTTCCATTGTGGAACCTCTATTATATTCCATGCCCATTNTTCCCAAGACTAACTTATCTCTAATTAAAGAAATTTAATTCTAGATTCATTGTTAGATTTATTTTAATATATAAAATATTATTAACTAATAGAAAGTTCAAAGTCAGATTTTTAATGGGCTTGACTTTGTATACATTTTATAAGTTATTGTTATAACTTGATATTTACTCTCAAGAACTCTTAGGACTTGTTTGCACTATTTCTATAATCTGTAAGGTCTACAACTTAGATAAGTTAGAACACATATTAGACCAATGAAAAAATTTAGTTTTATTTTATGAATCCATAAAAAAAAAAAAANAATTGAAGCATAAGAAATAATTGCCCTCAAGGATAGATTGCACCACTTGGAGAATTAATTTCGGTGCAACATATCAATGACGTCTACCCTCCACGATACCACAATCGCTTCTCACAAACATGCATTCATTGTGTGAGGAGCCAGGAACAACTTTGATTTAGAATGCCCAAAAAATATTTAGAGCACAAAATAAGAGAGTGAATATAGACATATTATCAATGGATCTTTGGTCCAATAATACTTTTTACCTTGTGAAGCCTTTATCTTCTAAAAGTCAAGGGTTCAAGCCCTCTTCCACCCCTCCCTTCCCCTCCAAAAAAAAAAAAAAAGACTTGTAGTGTTAAGTCCGTGCAGTGCAATAGTTTTTAGACTAAAAGACTTTTTGTACTTTAACCAATGTGGGATAGAAGTAAAGGAGAAAGATGGCACGTGGGTACAAGGGCATTTGACTTTTGAAATACACTTTGCTAACTCAAGATTTATAGCAAGACAATGACGACAAGAGAACAGGAATGGGGAAAAAAAAAAAGAGGGGAAGAGATATGAGAGTGATAAAAGATGGTTAAGTGTAGTTGACGAGGATGAAGAGTTATGAGTTATGATGATACTAAAAATTGGCTAAGATTGAGTTCGGATCACGTAGCTCATGATAAGTAGTAAAGAGTGTGCAGGTCGGTAATCTTTAGCAACGAGATCCTCGTGGGCATGATGAGAGCGATAGCTAACACCTTTCAAAAGACTACATGTAACTCGTAACGGCCCAACATTCTGATAGATTAGTCACAACCGTCTTAACACTATCAACATTGATTATGCAAAGAGAGTGTCGATTACAAGAAGATGACAAGAATCACGCAAGGCAATCATGCAAAAGCATCTGAATACTATAAAAAAGGGTCAAATCCCTCGCAATGTATTCATGCAATTGTATGCATAATTACCTTGTGTAATCTTCTCCTTTAATTAATAAAAAAATTTCTTAGGAGTAAGACACCCTATTAGAGTGGATTAATCGAGTTTTTTAAGCCGGTGAACTATTGTAAACTTTTTGACTACTATACTTTAAATTATGTTGCCTATCCCCAAAAAGCCCAAAAGCCCTGACCGGACATTTTAGTGATTCTCAAACCTCTAGATAACACGTGTCTGTTCAACTGTAAGAAAGAAATAGTGTTAAATCTGCATGCTTTTTTCTCACCAACCTCTTCAGCACATTACTCTTATTTGTCACCTACCTCTTTACCACATCACTCTTGTTTGTCACCTGCCTCTTTACCACACTCTTGTTTACTTGCGAATTTCCGTCCGTAGTGTCCGCCTGAACATGGATGGCATCATCTATATTCTATACTTGGTGACGCATCGACTTGCATGGGAATTTCACATGGAGTGTAATTGCCAGGCCACAGCTATAAAAGGAGGGTTTAAGTGAGAGACATATACACAACATATATTCAGTGAGCAAAGCAAGAGAGAAATAGTATGGAGAGTAGTAAGATGGTTGTTTTTGTGCTGGTGGTGTCCATGGTGCTTGTGGCCACATTTGCTCCGTTCGCCTTTGCCCACTGTCGGAATGAACTTCCCTCTTCTTCCAATGGAGTTACAGTAATTAATAGTAGGGTTTCCCTCTCAAAGATAATGTGGGAAGGTGGAGTCAGCAGAAATGATGGTTGTTCCGGTTCCTCATGCAATATCCTCAATGACCCTTGTTGTCCCGGTTGTTCTTGCCTTCCCGTTGCCCTTCTGGTTGGAGTATGCGTTGGGGGGTGTTGCTAGGTGTACTTGTATGTCAAGTCGTCGACTACCAATACCAAACGATGATCTAAATATTTCTATCATAAAATAAAGTTAATCGTTCCTGCCTATGTTTGGTTGTGTGTTCGTGTCTATGTTTTGTTGTGTCTATGTTCGTGTCTGGTGGAAGCTATGACTTCTATACTTTGAAATAAAGTAGTGTCCATCTTATGTGTGTTGTATTTTTCTTATCTAATAAAAGGTATGAATTTATGTCTTGCTGCTTTTTATTTTTTGGCCTGCCTCTCTATACAAAAGTGTCATGCACGATGATAATTTCTCTATCAATGCATTTTTAAATTTAATAATAGCAAACATTTTTTACAAGCTGAATTCAAAAATAAGTATTTTTAAGATTCGCAAATTTAAAATAAAGTCTCAGATTTGGACGGCAGATCACTGCAATTTTTTAAATTTTAGACTTCATTTAATATTTTAAAAAAATTTAAAATTTTTGTTAACTTGCCTATATTATGATAACTGACATGAATCCACTTGACACAATTTTAGCCATTTTCAATGTGACATATTTGCGTGGTCACATGTCGCATATAAAGCGTATAATCAAATGAGTTATGCTACTTGGTCAATGATTTAGGTCCCAAAAAAAATAAAAAAAGTCCGAATAACATTGTTCATGTTGTATGTCTATTTTTTATTGACAATTGTATACACCAAATTATACCATTTGCCTAGTTATTCTATGAATAGTCATGACTGTTAAGGTTTAACAGTTAGTTAATTAATAGATTTTTAATATTTTTGAATTTTTTAAAAATTAGCACTTTTTTTTTCGGGGTGTAAAAATTGGCATTTAGATTCCAAGATCTGTAACTTTTCAATGATGACTGTTGTTGTTGACTTTACATTTTGCATCAATGACACATAATAGAAAAATTCAAAAGACTCAACCACTTGCACAACAACTAGGAATGTCAGTGAAGCACAGCGAAGGCGAGGAGTATAGTCTTTATTTTTGTATTTGTTTAAAAAAAATTTGTTCATTTTTGATTCACTTTTGTTAATGGATATAATTTTCATCTCCATCTCCGTCCGTGAGTAAATTTTTAATCTTCGTACCCGTCCAAGCTCAAGCTCAAGTCCAAGTCCAAGTCCAAGCCCAAGCTCAAGCCCAAGTAGCATAATCCAAAATTTTAAATAAATTCAATATTTTAAAAAATTAAACAATATTCTAAATAATCTAACACAACATAATGTAGATTGCAAAATTTAAAAGCCAAAACAATATAGCATTCTATTTAAAGTGTTATTGAACCATAAAAAGAGAAACGAAACTATTAGAAAGAAAGGAAAAAAAGGAAAATAAAATTCAACTAAGAAACGATTGCACTATACTTGAAGTTTTCTAGAAGAATTTTTGTTATTACAATTCATATTACAACTTTTATCAAAAAAAAAAATTCATATTACAGCCATAAAGTGTTAAAAGATGAAAAATTAAAATTTCGTTAATTTAATAATTCTTCATATTTCTTAGTTCACTCTAACAGAAAAACTCATCAACCTCTATTCACAATATTTCTACCCACGATGAAATGCAAAATTGTCTTACTCTCTCTTATCTGTTTTTAGAGCATGGTAAATTCAAACTCCTAACAGTTTCAATCAATGAGCACAAATAGAAAAAAAAATAATCAGGAAAAAAAATTGATAAAATTACCACATATCAATGCCACTTATTAGTTTAATTACCATATGTCTAGATTGGTAGTTGCAGTAAATATATTTACTTAGGGTTTGAAAGTGTATATATATATATATCACGGGTAGTGGAGGCGGGGCAGGGGGAATGGTAAATTCATCCCCGCCTTCATTCCCGTACGAGTTTATACGGGTATCCCTGTATACGTCCACCGTTCAATATATATAATCTATTTTTGGTTCAAACTAAACGAGTTTAGACGAATATCTATTTTTTTTCGATCCATTGTCATCCTTACTCTGGGAAACTTGCGTCCCCTATGATCCATTTAGTGTATGCCTTGGGAACTGTTGATAGGTGTACTTGTATGTTAAGTCGTCAATTATTAATACCAAAAGATGGTCTAAATATTTTTGTCATAAAATAAAGTTATTCGATTGGTTGGTGGAAGCTATGACTTCTATGCTTTGAAATAAAATTGTGTCCGTTTTATATGTGTTGCGTTTTTCTTATCTAATGGAAGGTATGGATTTATGTCTTGCTAATTTTTTTTTTTTGGCCAGCCTCTCTAAACTAAAGTGTCACGCACGATGATAATTTCTCTATCAATGCATTTAAAATTTAATAATAACAAAAATTTTTATAAATTGAATTAAAAAATAAGTACGTTTTAAGATTCATAAATTACAAATAAAGTCATAGATTTGGAGGACAGATCATCGAAATTTTTAAAATTTTAGACTTCATTTAATATTTTTAAAAAATTTAAAGTATTTGATAACTTGCCCCACTATGCAAGCTGACATGAATCCACTTGACACAATTTGAGCTTGTTTTTCTTGATACAATTTGAGCTTGTTTTCTTAGTGACATATTTGTGAGATCACTTGTGATATGTAGAACGTATAATCAAAAGAGAGATGCTATTTGGAATAGTTTAAATAGTAATAAGGAAGGACTCTGAACTCGCATATTTTAAGTTCTTAACCGTCAAACCAAAAAAAAGAGTAATAATATTCAAACATGGTTTTTGACCTAAACTAGTGATCTGGATTAATCATGAGAATAAAGGCAAAACACTTATCAACTAAGGCGTGAAAAATCGTTGTTCTTAAGGATAGATTTCACCACTTGGAAAATTATCTTGATGCAACAGATCAATGACGCCTACCTTCCACGACACTACAATCATTTCTCACAAAGGTGCATTCGTTGTGTGAGGAGTCAGGAACAACCTTAACTTAGATTGCTCAGAAAATATTTAAAGCACAAAATAAGAGTGAATATGCACAGAGAAAAGAGAGCAGTCATTCATAGGTGATGATTCGTTTAATTTTATATCTGATTCATTAATTTCGTGTTCAGTTCGTGTCGTGTCGAAAATTGACAGTCCTATACACAACAGAACCAGTCATATCACACCCTTGACCAATTTCTGATTTAACTCTCCAACCTTATACAAATTTTATTTATGTTATTTCCTTAAAATTTGTTTCCTCGTGTGCCCATAAAAAAAAAAGAGAAAAAAAGGATAGATTGCCTCCCATGTGAGCTGAGAATATCTAGTATGTTGAAATTAAGATGAGGAGAGATTGAAGATCTAACATTGGGGAAAAACATGAAAAACGAGGATTTACGTGGTTTGGCTTATACACACTGTTCTAGTTTCGAACAGTCAAACCCTTTTTTTCGCTCCCTTCTTTATTAACATTTTTGTTTTTGAAATATTCCTTATAGTAATTCACCAAAATAAAATTAAATAAATAAATCACTCTTTTATTTTGAGCCGGAGTAAGATGTTGGCCTGGCATATGCTTGCACCTTTCTCTCTTACAAATGAGTCACAGCGCAAATTTTTTTTGTTTTTTTGCTTGTAATAAAGGGGTACAGGAAATGAGAGTGCCAGAGACCACACCGATAGACTCTTATTGGTAGAATTATCGGGCCCTTGACCGCATCCATTCCAATTATTTTTCTCAGGAACAAATCTAATTAAATTAGTACAATAATTAACTACCAAGTTCTAATGTAAATTTTAAAACTTAAACCTCATGTGAAAAGTCACGGTGCAAATTTTACAAATGTTCATTTTCTTCTGTTTTGGGGAGCATCATAACCAAATCGTGGATCCTAAAAACACAAACTCTGGAAAAGATATCAAGAGTGAACCTTTGGACTGCAGGGCCACATAGACCAGTGTTTTAGTTATGGATAGATTGCACCATTGTGCTTTAACAGTTTGCCACTTATTATACTTTCACCCTCAAAATTTTAATTTTATCAATTTCATCCTCTATGTTAATACACTGACTAAGGAGTTATTTGATAAAACCACTTAAAACTTAAAACTTAAAACTTAAAACTGAATACTTTAAACACTTAATAAATTAAACTTGTTTGATAACTTAAAATTCATACTATTTAATATTTTAAACACTTCTTAAAAATAGGCTAAAATTTTAAATAGTAAGCTACCTACTTATCACTTATTGCTGAAAATATTAGTCAATAAAGATTTTATTAATTTTTCATAATGGACAAATATACTCTCACCATTATTTTGTCATCGCCACTACTACCATTGTACATCGCCAGCATCACCATCTTCGCTATCACCACTATCACCACCGTTGCTGCCACCATTACCATCCCACCCAACCATTGTGCCATTGTCACCACCACCATCGTTGTTGTTACTACTACCATTGTGCCACTGTCACCACACTACCACTATTGTCGCCACCACCACCATCACTATCACAATCGTCACTACAATTGTGTTGTTCTCATCACCACTACTATTATGTCACCGCCACCACCACCATTACCACTGTTGCCGCCACCATTATTGTGTCATTGCTACCACCACTACCATTGTCATTGTCGCCACCACCACCACAGTGTTGCCGTCATTACTACCATTGTGTTACTACCTCCACTACCACTAACATTACCATTGTCGCCACTATCACCATTATGTCACCACTACTGTTACTGCCACCTTTGTGATAGTGGTGATAGGAAAAAGACAATTGCGGAAAGATGGTTAAAGAGACCAGTAAAATTAGAATAATAATAATTTTTAAACCTTAACTCCTTATATTTGTCAAACAATTTGATTAATTTCAATACTTAAATTTCAGTTGATATCAAACAGTCTACAAATTAAAAAATTCAACATTTAACACTTAAAACTCGACATTCAATTTTTAGTATTCAACTTTTAATTTATCAAATAGCACCTAACTTTAATCCTTACTTCTAATTGCCATCCAAAAAAGTGATGAAAAAAGAGCACATGAGCTGCATGTGAGGAGTTTGAAGGGCAATACAGTCATTGTCTATACATTTTATGTGTGTCAAACAATGTCCAACGTATTATATGTCAATATTTAATATTTACGTGTAATGTACATAAGAAAGCAAGGTCACATCACGCTTTGCAAGCACCGAATAATTTCTCTCGACTCGGAGTATTTCATGATGTTAACCTTGGTCTAAATAGGACAGGACTAGGCTTGCCCATTGTCCAAACGAAGAAGAAAAGCATAAATGTAAATGTAAGTATCAAAGCTTAAGGGCCAACCACCACAAAAGACTTCTATGGTGAAAACAAGACATAATAATACCCTAATAGATAAAGACGTGAATTTGATCCTCACATTTTATAGAACAAGTGTATGTTCTGTTTCAGATGGACATGATCAATTAATTGAAAGAACAACCGGATTCACTGGCATCCTCAAATTTAGAAAGTATTCTTTTTTTTTTTTAACCTTTCACCGATTTACACACACTTCGCTAATCCCATTTTAATTCAGTCAAAAGTGGACTATCAACTTCGAAACTAAGATATTAATCAGAGATTTATTCCTCGGGTTCTGAGGATCCCTATAACAAAGTTTAGATTATCTCCCATTCACTTTTCTCTCGTGGTTGGCATAGAAATGACTTGAATAAAAAAAATTATCCAAGTCCACATACAAATGACTAATGTTCCTTTTAATAGGAAGGATGAAAAGTTGGAGGAGGGATACATCTTTTATCATTCAAGAATAAAAAATAAAAATGATACACTTTCTTTTATTTGTGTTTAGTTGGATGGATAGAAAAATAAAAATAACTAATTTTTTTTTTTTGTTAGCTAAGATTAAGGATGACAATCGAGTCATATCGTGTCAGATTCGTGTTGAGTCATAAAATTGTAAGTCTTTTATATTTCTTGTTTGTGTCAGGTTATTTTCAAATTCGTGTCGAGTTATAATCAAGATCGTATTATAAAATTCGTATCAAGTTCGAGTCGAGTCATCATGTTGAGTCGAAAATTTTTACTCCTAGTTAAGATGAAATTTTTTTTTAATTTAAAATTTTCATTTTTATTTTAATTTATTAATTTTTTAAAAAAATATATATATAAATACATATTTTATCATTGTATTTTCATATAAAATTAATATATACATAATATATAGACAAATAAGTTACATTTCAACACAAATAATTAACTTTCTATCCACTTTCTTTCCGATTTTAGAGGGATTAATTTTGGTGAGTTGAAATAAAAATTAATCCATCCATTTTTCCATCCTTACCAAATTAATATTTTATTTATCCCTTTAACTTTTCATTTTTTTATTTTTTTATTTTTTTATTTTTCAACTTTCCAACGTATTAAACAGAGTATTGAGAGACTCCGGTGCAACTTCTCTAAAAATAAAAGGAAGTCTCCCCAATTTATGCATAGTGTCCTTCCCATGGGGTCTTTATCCCTCGAGTTGAGTCTACATCTTCATTTTATAATATTATCTAATCCAAAACAACACATTTATGTCAACAGCAAGTTTGTTGCTCATAATTTAACTAACAAGAAAAGAAATTTTCAGACAACTTTTTTTAATCAAAAGAACAAAGTATCAGTACAGCTCAAGAACTAACCAGAAAAAATATACAATTTAATTTGTTAAAAAACATAATAATACTATTACATAGCTCCTATCTGATAATGTTTTATGCTGCCTGTCAACTATGTAAGATAACTCTCCACCTTTATCCGCGGCGTTGAATAAAACCTGGCATGAGATAGCTACTGAAAGAGCCAAATTCTGAATCATATGCTATATCTCAAAACCTAGATTACAAATTCTTACACATGAGTCATACTAGCATGAGAGAGAGTGCACCCAAATTTTCACGAAAAAACCCTCAAATTCCAAAAACATTAGCCAACCCTTTCCCACATAAAATTCCACAAAATCAAACAAACCCATCAACCAATTTTGGTCAGAAATCACCACCACCATCTTTGTTCTTCCTCACAAGAGCAAAGTACCCCAAAACAGCACAAAGGGCAGCCACAATATTCCCTTCTTTAATCAAAATCCTAACCACAAACCCAGAAATCTCAGCCGTCAATTTCTTCCCCTCCACCACCACAGTCCTCCTTGGCTTCCCACAAAAAGTCAACAACACAAGAACAGAGATCCATGTCACCATGGTGGCCGGAACCGCCACGGCCAAGGCGGCCGCCATGGAAAGAAGGCCAAAAACGGCCCCAAGAAGCACAGCAGCGTACAAAGCTGGCCACCCAGATGGGGAATTTGAGGTTGATATGGTGGATTCATACCAAGAAAGCACAGATTTGAGGAAATTCCACGAAAATGATAACAAAATGGTGTATACAGCTATAAAGAGACATACCCAAGTTCTTCTTTTGCTCATGATTCTGATGAGTAACATGGGATATGGTGATGGTTGAGACATCGGTGATGATGTTGTGGATGGTTCTTCTTTTATACTGTCTGCCATGGCTNAATTTTTATAAATTGAATTAAAAAATAAGTACGTTTTAAGATTCATAAATTACAAATAAAGTCATAGATTTGGAGGACAGATCATCGAAATTTTTAAAATTTTAGACTTCATTTAATATTTTTAAAAAATTTAAAGTATTTGATAACTTGCCCCACTATGCAAGCTGACATGAATCCACTTGACACAATTTGAGCTTGTTTTTCTTGATACAATTTGAGCTTGTTTTCTTAGTGACATATTTGTGAGATCACTTGTGATATGTAGAACGTATAATCAAAAGAGAGATGCTATTTGGAATAGTTTAAATAGTAATAAGGAAGGACTCTGAACTCGCATATTTTAAGTTCTTAACCGTCAAACCAAAAAAAAGAGTAATAATATTCAAACATGGTTTTTGACCTAAACTAGTGATCTGGATTAATCATGAGAATAAAGGCAAAACACTTATCAACTAAGGCGTGAAAAATCGTTGTTCTTAAGGATAGATTTCACCACTTGGAAAATTATCTTGATGCAACAGATCAATGACGCCTACCTTCCACGACACTACAATCATTTCTCACAAAGGTGCATTCGTTGTGTGAGGAGTCAGGAACAACCTTAACTTAGATTGCTCAGAAAATATTTAAAGCACAAAATAAGAGTGAATATGCACAGAGAAAAGAGAGCAGTCATTCATAGGTGATGATTCGTTTAATTTTATATCTGATTCATTAATTTCGTGTTCAGTTCGTGTCGTGTCGAAAATTGACAGTCCTATACACAACAGAACCAGTCATATCACACCCTTGACCAATTTCTGATTTAACTCTCCAACCTTATACAAATTTTATTTATGTTATTTCCTTAAAATTTGTTTCCTCGTGTGCCCATAAAAAAAAAAGAGAAAAAAAGGATAGATTGCCTCCCATGTGAGCTGAGAATATCTAGTATGTTGAAATTAAGATGAGGAGAGATTGAAGATCTAACATTGGGGAAAAACATGAAAAACGAGGATTTACGTGGTTTGGCTTATACACACTGTTCTAGTTTCGAACAGTCAAACCCTTTTTTTCGCTCCCTTCTTTATTAACATTTTTGTTTTTGAAATATTCCTTATAGTAATTCACCAAAATAAAATTAAATAAATAAATCACTCTTTTATTTTGAGCCGGAGTAAGATGTTGGCCTGGCATATGCTTGCACCTTTCTCTCTTACAAATGAGTCACAGCGCAAATTTTTTTTGTTTTTTTGCTTGTAATAAAGGGGTACAGGAAATGAGAGTGCCAGAGACCACACCGATAGACTCTTATTGGTAGAATTATCGGGCCCTTGACCGCATCCATTCCAATTATTTTTCTCAGGAACAAATCTAATTAAATTAGTACAATAATTAACTACCAAGTTCTAATGTAAATTTTAAAACTTAAACCTCATGTGAAAAGTCACGGTGCAAATTTTACAAATGTTCATTTTCTTCTGTTTTGGGGAGCATCATAACCAAATCGTGGATCCTAAAAACACAAACTCTGGAAAAGATATCAAGAGTGAACCTTTGGACTGCAGGGCCACATAGACCAGTGTTTTAGTTATGGATAGATTGCACCATTGTGCTTTAACAGTTTGCCACTTATTATACTTTCACCCTCAAAATTTTAATTTTATCAATTTCATCCTCTATGTTAATACACTGACTAAGGAGTTATTTGATAAAACCACTTAAAACTTAAAACTTAAAACTTAAAACTGAATACTTTAAACACTTAATAAATTAAACTTGTTTGATAACTTAAAATTCATACTATTTAATATTTTAAACACTTCTTAAAAATAGGCTAAAATTTTAAATAGTAAGCTACCTACTTATCACTTATTGCTGAAAATATTAGTCAATAAAGATTTTATTAATTTTTCATAATGGACAAATATACTCTCACCATTATTTTGTCATCGCCACTACTACCATTGTACATCGCCAGCATCACCATCTTCGCTATCACCACTATCACCACCGTTGCTGCCACCATTACCATCCCACCCAACCATTGTGCCATTGTCACCACCACCATCGTTGTTGTTACTACTACCATTGTGCCACTGTCACCACACTACCACTATTGTCGCCACCACCACCATCACTATCACAATCGTCACTACAATTGTGTTGTTCTCATCACCACTACTATTATGTCACCGCCACCACCACCATTACCACTGTTGCCGCCACCATTATTGTGTCATTGCTACCACCACTACCATTGTCATTGTCGCCACCACCACCACAGTGTTGCCGTCATTACTACCATTGTGTTACTACCTCCACTACCACTAACATTACCATTGTCGCCACTATCACCATTATGTCACCACTACTGTTACTGCCACCTTTGTGATAGTGGTGATAGGAAAAAGACAATTGCGGAAAGATGGTTAAAGAGACCAGTAAAATTAGAATAATAATAATTTTTAAACCTTAACTCCTTATATTTGTCAAACAATTTGATTAATTTCAATACTTAAATTTCAATTGATATCAAACAGTCTACAAATTAAAAAATTCAACATTTAACACTTAAAACTCGACATTCAATTTTTAGTATTCAACTTTTAATTTATCAAATAGCACCTAACTTTAATCCTTACTTCTAATTGCCATCCAAAAAAGTGATGAAAAAAGAGCACATGAGCTGCATGTGAGGAGTTTGAAGGGCAATACAGTCATTGTCTATACATTTTATGTGTGTCAAACAATGTCCAACGTATTATATGTCAATATTTAATATTTACGTGTAATGTACATAAGAAAGCAAGGTCACATCACGCTTTGCAAGCACCGAATAATTTCTCTCGACTCGGAGTATTTCATGATGTTAACCTTGGTCTAAATAGGACAGGACTAGGCTTGCCCATTGTCCAAACGAAGAAGAAAAGCATAAATGTAAATGTAAGTATCAAAGCTTAAGGGCCAACCACCACAAAAGACTTCTATGGTGAAAACAAGACATAATAATACCCTAATAGATAAAGACGTGAATTTGATCCTCACATTTTATAGAACAAGTGTATGTTCTGTTTCAGATGGACATGATCAATTAATTGAAAGAACAACCGGATTCACTGGCATCCTCAAATTTAGAAAGTATTCTTTTTTTTTTTTAACCTTTCACCGATTTACACACACTTCGCTAATCCCATTTTAATTCAGTCAAAAGTGGACTATCAACTTCGAAACTAAGATATTAATCAGAGATTTATTCCTCGGGTTCTGAGGATCCCTATAACAAAGTTTAGATTATCTCCCATTCACTTTTCTCTCGTGGTTGGCATAGAAATGACTTGAATAAAAAAAATTATCCAAGTCCACATACAAATGACTAATGTTCCTTTTAATAGGAAGGATGAAAAGTTGGAGGAGGGATACATCTTTTATTATTCAAAAATAAAAAATAAAAATGATACACTTTCTTTTATTTGTGTTTAGTTGGATGGATAGAAAAATAAAAATAACTAATTTTTTTTTTGTGTTGGCTAAGATTAATGATGACAATCGAGTCATATCGTGTCAGATTCGTGTTGAGTCATAAAATTGTAAGTCTTTTATATTTCTTGTTTGTGTCAGGTTATTTTCAAATTCGTGTCGAGTTATAATCAAGATCGTATTATAAAATTCGTATCAAGTTCGAGTCGAGTCATCATGTTGAGTCGAAAATTTTTACTCCTAGTTAAGATGAAATTTTTTTTTAATTTAAAATTTTTATTTTTATTTTAATTTTTTAATTTTTAAAAAAATATATATATAAATACATATTTTATCATTGTATTTTCATATAAAATTAATATATACATAATATATAGACAAATAAGTTACATTTCAACACAAATAATTAACTTTCTATCCACTTTCTTTCCGATTTTAGAGGGATTAATTTTGGTGAGTTGAAATAAAAATTAATCCATCCATTTTTCCATCCTTACCAAATTAATATTTTATTTATCCCTTTAACTTTTCATTTTTTTATTTTTTTATTTTTTTATTTTTCAACTTTCCAACGTATTAAACAGAGTATTGAGAGACTCCGGTGCAACTTCTCTAAAAATAAAAGGAAGTCTCCCCAATTTATGCATAGTGTCCTTCCCATGGGGTCTTTATCCCTCGAGTTGAGTCTACATCTTCATTTTATAATATTATCCAATCCAAAACAACACATTTATGTCAACAGCAAGTTTGTTGCTCATAATTTAACTAACAAGAAAAGAAATTTTCAGACAACTTTTTTTAATCAAAAGAACAAAGTATCAGTACAGCTCAAGAACTAACCAGAAAAAATATACATTTTAATTTGTTAAAAAACATTATAATACTATTACATAGCTCCTATCTGATTATGTTTTATGCTGCCTGTCAACTATGTAAGATAACTCTCCACCTTTATCCGCAGCGTTGAATAAAACCTGGCATGAGATAGCTACTGAAAGAGCCAAATTCTGAATCATATGCTATATCTCAAAACCTAGATTACAAATTCTTACACATGAGTCATACTAGCATGAGAGAGAGTGCACCCAAATTTTCACGAAAAAACCCTCAAATTCCAAAAACATTAGCCAACCCTTTCCCACATAAAATTCCACAAAATCAAACAAACCCATCAACCAATTTTGGTCAGAAATCACCACCACCATCTTTGTTCTTCCTCACAAGAGCAAAGTACCCCAAAACAGCACAAAGGGCAGCCACAATATTCCCTTCTTTAATCAAAATCCTAACCACAAACCCAGAAATCTCAGCCGTCAATTTCTTCCCCTCCACCACCACAGTCCTCCTTGGCTTCCCACAAAAAGTCAACAACACAAGAACAGAGATCCATGTCACCATGGTGGCCGGAACCGCCACGGCCAAGGCGGCCGCCATGGAAAGAAGGCCAAAAACGGCCCCAAGAAGCACAGCAGCGTACAAAGCTGGCCACCCAGATGGGGAATTTGAGGTTGATATGGTGGATTCATACCAAGAAAGCACAGATTTGAGGAAATTCCACGAAAATGATAACAAAATGGTGTATACAGCTATAAAGAGACATACCCAAGTTCTTCTTTTGCTCATGATTCTGATGAGTAACATGGGATATGGTGATGGTTGAGACATCGGTGATGATGTTGTGGATGGTTCTTCTTTTATACTGTCTGCCATGGCCGCTTGACTTGCACTTTCTACCTCCTTTTCCTCTCTATTTCTCTATTTATTTTGTTGCAATCTTGGGAAAAAAAAGAAGAGAATATGGTACCGCCGTGAGCAACATACACACAATTATTCTTACCGAAAAAAATAATTTTTTTATTTATAACTAATATTTAAAAANCCGCTTGACTTGCACTTTCTACCTCCTTTTCCTCTCTATTTCTCTATTTATTTTGTTGCAATCTTGGGAAAAAAAAAAAGAGAATATGGTACCGCCGTGAGCAACATACACACAATTATTCTTACCGAAAAAAATAATTTTTTTATTTATAACTAATATTTAAAAAAATATCAATCTTCCTATCGTTAAAATTATAATTTTTAAATACCAAATTATAACTCGTAATATAAAAATTACAATTGCTCAAAGTAATCTTGTAATCGATCATGATATTTGTGCTCAATCATAAATTTTTCACAACCAATTATAACTTTAATTTTTAAAAGTACAATCTTATTATTAAAAATATNAATCTTCCTATCGTTAAAATTATAATTTTTAAATACCAAATTACAACTCGTAATATAAAAATTACAATTGCTCAAACTAATCTTGTAATCGATCATGATATTTGTGCTCAATCATAAATTTTTCACAACCAATTATAACTTTAATTTTTAAAANAGGAAATGAGAGTGCCAGAGACCACACCGATAGACTCTTATTGGTAGAATTATCGGGCCCTTGACCGCATCCATTCCAATTATTTTTCTCAGGAACAAATCTAATTAAATTAGTACAATAATTAACTACCAAGTTCTAATGTAAATTTTAAAACTTAAACCTCATGTGAAAAGTCACGGTGCAAATTTTACAAATGTTCATTTTCTTCTGTTTTGGGGAGCATCATAACCAAATCGTGGATCCTAAAAACACAAACTCTGGAAAAGATATCAAGAGTGAACCTTTGGACTGCAGGGCCACATAGACCAGTGTTTTAGTTATGGATAGATTGCACCATTGTGCTTTAACAGTTTGCCACTTATTATACTTTCACCCTCAAAATTTTAATTTTATCAATTTCATCCTCTATGTTAATACACTGACTAAGGAGTTATTTGATAAAACCACTTAAAACTTAAAACTTAAAACTTAAAACTGAATACTTTAAACACTTAATAAATTAAACTTGTTTGATAACTTAAAATTCATACTATTTAATATTTTAAACACTTCTTAAAAATAGGCTAAAATTTTAAATAGTAAGCTACCTACTTATCACTTATTGCTGAAAATATTAGTCAATAAAGATTTTATTAATTTTTCATAATGGACAAATATACTCTCACCATTATTTTGTCATCGCCACTACTACCATTGTACATCGCCAGCATCACCATCTTCGCTATCACCACTATCACCACCGTTGCTGCCACCATTACCATCCCACCCAACCATTGTGCCATTGTCACCACCACCATCGTTGTTGTTACTACTACCATTGTGCCACTGTCACCACACTACCACTATTGTCGCCACCACCACCATCACTATCACAATCGTCACTACAATTGTGTTGTTCTCATCACCACTACTATTATGTCACCGCCACCACCACCATTACCACTGTTGCCGCCACCATTATTGTGTCATTGCTACCACCACTACCATTGTCATTGTCGCCACCACCACCACAGTGTTGCCGTCATTACTACCATTGTGTTACTACCTCCACTACCACTAACATTACCATTGTCGCCACTATCACCATTATGTCACCACTACTGTTACTGCCACCTTTGTGATAGTGGTGATAGGAAAAAGACAATTGCGGAAAGATGGTTAAAGAGACCAGTAAAATTAGAATAATAATAATTTTTAAACCTTAACTCCTTATATTTGTCAAACAGTTTGATTAATTTCAATACTTAAATTTCAATTGATATCAAACAGTCTACAAATTAAAAAATTCAACATTTAACACTTAAAACTCGACATTCAATTTTTAGTATTCAACTTTTAATTTATCAAATAGCACCTAACTTTAATCCTTACTTCTAATTGCCATCCAAAAAAGTGATGAAAAAAGAGCACATGAGCTGCATGTGAGGAGTTTGAAGGGCAATACAGTCATTGTCTATACATTTTATGTGTGTCAAACAATGTCCAACGTATTATATGTCAATATTTAATATTTACGTGTAATGTACATAAGAAAGCAAGGTCACATCACGCTTTGCAAGCACCGAATAATTTCTCTCGACTCGGAGTATTTCATGATGTTAACCTTGGTCTAAATAGGACAGGACTAGGCTTGCCCATTGTCCAAACGAAGAAGAAAAGCATAAATGTAAATGTAAGTATCAAAGCTTAAGGGCCAACCACCACAAAAGACTTCTATGGTGAAAACAAGACATAATAATACCCTAATAGATAAAGACGTGAATTTGATCCTCACATTTTATAGAACAAGTGTATGTTCTGTTTCAGATGGACATGATCAATTAATTGAAAGAACAACCGGATTCACTGGCATCCTCAAATTTAGAAAGTATTCTTTTTTTTTTTTAACCTTTCACCGATTTACACACACTTCGCTAATCCCATTTTAATTCAGTCAAAAGTGGACTATCAACTTCGAAACTAAGATATTAATCAGAGATTTATTCCTCGGGTTCTGAGGATCCCTATAACAAAGTTTAGATTATCTCCCATTCACTTTTCTCTCGTGGTTGGCATAGAAATGACTTGAATAAAAAAAATTATCCAAGTCCACATACAAATGACTAATGTTCCTTTTAATAGGAAGGATGAAAAGTAGGAGGAGGGATACATCTTTTATTATTCAAAAATAAAAAATAGAAATGATACACTTTCTTTTATTTGTGTTTAGTTGGATGGATAGAAAAATAAAAATAACTAATTTTTTTTTTTTGTTAGCTAAGATTAAGGATGACAATCGAGTCATATCGTGTCAGATTCGTGTTGAGTCATAAAATTGTAAGTCTTTTATATTTCTTGTTTGTGTCAGGTTATTTTCAAATTCGTGTCGAGTTATAATCAAGATCGTATTATAAAATTCGTATCAAGTTCGAGTCGAGTCATCATGTTGAGTCGAAAATTTTTACTCCTAGTTAAGATGAAATTTTTTTTTAATTTAAAATTTTCATTTTTATTTTAATTTATTAATTTTTTAAAAAAATATATATATAAATACATATTTTATCATTGTATTTTCATATAAAATTAATATATACATAATATATAGACAAATAAGTTACATTTCAACACAAATAATTAACTTTCTATCCACTTTCTTTCCGATTTTAGAGGGATTAATTTTGGTGAGTTGAAATAAAAATTAATTCATCATTTTTTCATCCTTACCAAATTAATATTTTATTTATCCCTTTAACTTTTCATTCTTTTATTTTTTTATTTTTCAACTTTCCAACGTATTAAACAGAGTATTGAGAGACTCCGGTGCAACTTCTCTAAAAATAAAAGGAAGTCTCCCCAATTTATGCATAGTGTCCTTCCCATGGGGTCTTTATCCCTCGAGTTGAGTCTACATCTTCATTTTATAATATTATCTAATCCAAAACAACACATTTATGTCAACAGCAAGTTTGTTGCTCATAATTTAACTAACAAGAAAAGAAATTTTCAGACAACTTTTTTTAATCAAAAGAACAAAGTATCAGTACAGCTCAAGAACTAACCAGAAAAAATATACAATTTAATTTGTTAAAAAACATAATAATACTATTACATAGCTCCTATCTGATAATGTTTTATGCTGCCTGTCAACTATGTAAGATAACTCTCCACCTTTATCCGCGGCGTTGAATAAAACCTGGCATGAGATAGCTACTGAAAGAGCCAAATTCTGAATCATATGCTATATCTCAAAACCTAGATTACAAATTCTTACACATGAGTCATACTAGCATGAGAGAGAGTGCACCCAAATTTTCACGAAAAAACCCTCAAATTCCAAAAACATTAGCCAACCCTTTCCCACATAAAATTCCACAAAATCAAACAAACCCATCAACCAATTTTGGTCAGAAATCACCACCACCATCTTTGTTCTTCCTCACAAGAGCAAAGTACCCCAAAACAGCACAAAGGGCAGCCACAATATTCCCTTCTTTAATCAAAATCCTAACCACAAACCCAGAAATCTCAGCCGTCAATTTCTTCCCCTCCACCACCACAGTCCTCCTTGGCTTCCCACAAAAAGTCAACAACACAAGAACAGAGATCCATGTCACCATGGTGGCCGGAACCGCCACGGCCAAGGCGGCCGCCATGGAAAGAAGGCCAAAAACGGCCCCAAGAAGCACAGCAGCGTACAAAGCTGGCCACCCAGATGGGGAATTTGAGGTTGATATGGTGGATTCATACCAAGAAAGCACAGATTTGAGGAAATTCCACGAAAATGATAACAAAATGGTGTATACAGCTATAAAGAGACATACCCAAGTTCTTCTTTTGCTCATGATTCTGATGAGTAACATGGGATATGGTGATGGTTGAGACATCGGTGATGATGTTGTGGATGGTTCTTCTTTTATACTGTCTGCCATGGCTGCTTGACTTGCACTTTCTACCTCCTTTTCCTCTCTATTTCTCTATTTATTTTGTTGCAATCTTGGGAAAAAAAAGAAGAGAATATGGTACCGCCGTGAGCAACATACACACAATTATTCTTACCGAAAAAAATAATTTTTTTATTTATAACTAATATTTAAAAAAATATCAGTCTTCCTATCGTTAAAATTATAATTTTTAAATACCAAATTATAACTCGTAATATAAAAATTACAATTGCTCAAAGTAATCTTGTAATCGATCATGATATTTGTGCTCAATCATAAATTTTTCACAACCAATTATAACTTTAATTTTTAAAAGTACAATCTTATTATTAAAAATATAACTTTCAATACCCCTAGTTTTTTTTATTGTACACTTTCCCTACTATGAAGTTTTTTATTTTTTTGAACAATTTACTACGATGAAGTTATTTATACATAAAATACTCACATAATTTGTTTACCTTATTAATCACAACCATTAAATTAATATTGTATTCTAATACATATTGGACAATGNTTTGGGGAGCATCATAACCAAATCGTGGATCCTAAAAACACAAACTCTGGAAAAGATATCAAGAGTGAACCTTTGGACTGCAGGGCCACATAGACCAGTGTTTTAGTTATGGATAGATTGCACCATTGTGCTTTAACAGTTTGCCACTTATTATACTTTCACCCTCAAAATTTTAATTTTATCAATTTCATCCTCTATGTTAATACACTGACTAAGGAGTTATTTGATAAAACCACTTAAAACTTAAAACTGAATACTTTAAACACTTAATAAATTAAACTTGTTTGATAACTTAAAATTCATACTATTTAATATTTTAAACACTTCTTAAAAATAGGCTAAAATTTTAAATAGTAAGCTACCTACTTATCACTTATTGCTGAAAATGTTAGTCAATAAAGATTTTATTAATGTTTTATAATGGACAAATATACTCTCACCATTATTTTGTCATCGCCACTACTACCATTATACATCGCCAGCATCACCATCTTCGTTATCACCACTATCACCACCGCTGCTGCCACCATTACCATCCCACCCAACCATTGTGTCATTGTCACCACCACCATCGTTGTTGTTACTACTACCATTGTGCCACTGTCACCACACTACCACTATTGTCGCCACCACCACCATCACTATCACAATCGTCACTACAATTGTGTTGTTCTTATCACCATTACTATTATGTCACCGCCACCACCACCATTACCACTGTTGCCGCCACCATTATTGTGTCATTGCTACCACCACTACCATTGTCATTGCCGCCACCACCACCACAGTGTTGCCGTCATTACTACCATTGTGTTACTACCTCCACTACCACTAACATTACCATTGTCGCCACTATCACCATTATGTCACCACTACTGTTACTGCCACCTTTGTGATAGTGGTGATAGGAAAAAGACAATTGCGGAAAGATGGTTAAAGAGACCAGTAAAATTAGAATAATAATAATTTTTAAACCTTAACTCCTTATATTTGTCAAACAATTTGATTAATTTCAATACTTAAATTTCAGTTGATATCAAACAGTCTACAAATTAAAAAATTCAACATTTAACACTTAAAACTCGACATTCAATTTTTAGTATTCAACTTTTAATTTATCAAATAGCACCTAACTTTAATCCTTACTTCTAATTGCCATCCAAAAAAGTGATGAAAAAAGAGCACATGAGCTGCATGTGAGGAGTTTGAAGGGCAATACAGTCATTGTCTATACATTTTATGTGTGTCAAACAATGTCCAACGTATTATATGTCAATATTTAATATTTACGTGTAATGTACATAAGAAAGCAAGGTCACATCACGCTTTGCAAGCACCGAATAATTTCTCTCGACTCGGAGTATTTCATGATGTTAACCTTGGTCTAAATAGGACAGGACTAGGCTTGCCCATTGTCCAAACGAAGAAGAAAAGCATAAATGTAAATGTAAGTATCAAAGCTTAAGGGCCAACCACCACAAAAGACTTCTATGGTGAAAACAAGACATAATAATACCCTAATAGATAAAGACGTGAATTTGATCCTCACATTTTATAGAACAAGTGTATGTTCTGTTTCAGATGGACATGATCAATTAATTGAAAGAACAACCGGATTCACTGGCATCCTCAAATTTAGAAAGTATTCTTTTTTTTTTTTAACCTTTCACCGATTTACACACACTTCGCTAATCCCATTTTAATTCAGTCAAAAGTGGACTATCAACTTCGAAACTAAGATATTAATCAGAGATTTATTCCTCGGGTTCTGAGGATCCCTATAACAAAGTTTAGATTATCTCCCATTCACTTTTCTCTCGTGGTTGGCATAGAAATGACTTGAATAAAAAAAATTATCCAAGTCCACATACAAATGACTAATGTTCCTTTTAATAGGAAGGATGAAAAGTTGGAGGAGGGATACATCTTTTATTATTCAAAAATAAAAAATAAAAATGATACACTTTCTTTTATTTGTGTTTAGTTGGATGGATAGAAAAATAAAAATAACTAATTTTTTTTTTGTGTTGGCTAAGATTAATGATGACAATCGAGTCATATCGTGTCAGATTCGTGTTGAGTCATAAAATTGTAAGTCTTTTATATTTCTTGTTTGTGTCAGGTTATTTTCAAATTCGTGTCGAGTTATAATCAAGATCGTATTATAAAATTCGTATCAAGTTCGAGTCGAGTCATCATGTTGAGTCGAAAATTTTTACTCCTAGTTAAGATGAAATTTTTTTTTAATTTAAAATTTTTATTTTTATTTTAATTTTTTAATTTTTAAAAAAATATATATATAAATACATATTTTATCATTGTATTTTCATATAAAATTAATATATACATAATATATAGACAAATAAGTTACATTTCAACACAAATAATTAACTTTCTATCCACTTTCTTTCCGATTTTAGAGGGATTAATTTTGGTGAGTTGAAATAAAAATTAATTCATCCATTTTTCCATCCTTACCAAATTAATATTTTATTTATCCCTTTAACTTTTCATTTTTTTATTTTTTTATTTTTTTATTTTTCAACTTTCCAACGTATTAAACAGAGTATTGAGAGACTCCGGTGCAACTTCTCTAAAAATAAAAGGAAGTCTCCCCAATTTATGCATAGTGTCCTTCCCATGGGGTCTTTATCCCTCGAGTTGAGTCTACATCTTCATTTTATAATATTATCTAATCCAAAACAACACATTTATGTCAACAGCAAGTTTGTTGCTCATAATTTAACTAACAAGAAAAGAAATTTTCAGACAACTTTTTTTAATCAAAAGAACAAAGTATCAGTACAGCTCAAGAACTAACCAGAAAAAATATACAATTTAATTTGTTAAAAAACATAATAATACTATTACATAGCTCCTATCTGATAATGTTTTATGCTGCCTGTCAACTATGTAAGATAACTCTCCACCTTTATCCGCGGCGTTGAATAAAACCTGGCATGAGATAGCTACTGAAAGAGCCAAATTCTGAATCATATGCTATATCTCAAAACCTAGATTACAAATTCTTACACATGAGTCATACTAGCATGAGAGAGAGTGCACCCAAATTTTCACGAAAAAACCCTCAAATTCCAAAAACATTAGCCAACCCTTTCCCACATAAAATTCCACAAAATCAAACAAACCCATCAACCAATTTTGGTCAGAAATCACCACCACCATCTTTGTTCTTCCTCACAAGAGCAAAGTACCCCAAAACAGCACAAAGGGCAGCCACAATATTCCCTTCTTTAATCAAAATCCTAACCACAAACCCAGAAATCTCAGCCGTCAATTTCTTCCCCTCCACCACCACAGTCCTCCTTGGCTTCCCACAAAAAGTCAACAACACAAGAACAGAGATCCATGTCACCATGGTGGCCGGAACCGCCACGGCCAAGGCGGCCGCCATGGAAAGAAGGCCAAAAACGGCCCCAAGAAGCACAGCAGCGTACAAAGCTGGCCACCCAGATGGGGAATTTGAGGTTGATATGGTGGATTCATACCAAGAAAGCACAGATTTGAGGAAATTCCACGAAAATGATAACAAAATGGTGTATACAGCTATAAAGAGACATACCCAAGTTCTTCTTTTGCTCATGATTCTGATGAGTAACATGGGATATGGTGATGGTTGAGACATCGGTGATGATGTTGTGGATGGTTCTTCTTTTATACTGTCTGCCATGGCTGCTTGACTTGCACTTTCTACCTCCTTTTCCTCTCTATTTCTCTATTTATTTTGTTGCAATCTTGGGAAAAAAAAGAAGAGAATATGGTACCGCCGTGAGCAACATACACACAATTATTCTTACCGAAAAAAATAATTTTTTTATTTATAACTAATATTTAAAAAAATATCAGTCTTCCTATCGTTAAAATTATAATTTTTAAATACCAAATTATAACTCGTAATATAAAAATTACAATTGCTCAAAGTAATCTTGTAATCGATCATGATATTTGTGCTCAATCATAAATTTTTCACAACCAATTATAACTTTAATTTTTAAAAGTACAATCTTATTATTAAAAATATAACTTTCAATACCCCTAGTTTTTTTTATTGTACACTTTCCCTACTATGAAGTTTTTTATTTTTTTGAACAATTTACTACGATGAAGTTATTTATACATAAAATACTCACATAATTTGTTTACCTTATTAATCACAACCATTAAATTAATATTGTATTCTAATACATATTGGACAATGTTACTAGGAGTATTAATCGAGATNCCCTACTATGAAGTTTTTTTTTTTTTTTGAACAATTTACTACGATGAAGTTATTTATACCTAAAATACTCACATAATTTGTTTACCTTATTAATCACAACCATTAAATTAATATTGTATTCTAATACATATTGGACAATGTTACTAGGAGTATTAATCGAGATGAGCTATTCAAGCTCAGCTCACAACTCGACTCGGGTTTCAAATAAGTTAAGGTTAAACAATTTNTAACTTAAAATTCATACTATTTAATATTTTAAACACTTCTTAAAAATAGGCTAAAATTTTAAATAGTAAGCTACCTACTTATCACTTATTGCTGAAAATANGCTCAGCTCACAACTCGACTCGGGTTTCAAATAAGTTAAGGTTAAACAATTTTTTAAATTCTTTTAGAAATACGAGCTTAAAAAGGTTCGATTCAAGCTTACAAAACTCGGCTCGTTTNGTTCAGCTCACAACTCGACTCGGGTTTCAAATAAGTTAAGGTTAAACAATTTTTTAAATTCGTTTAGAAATACGAGCTTAAAAAGGTTCGATTCAAGCTTACAAAACTCGGCTCGTTTNTGTTAGTCAATAAAGATTTTATTAATGTTTTATAATGGACAAATATACTCTCACCATTATTTTGTCATCGCCACTACTACCATTATACATCGCCAGCATCACCATCTTCGTTATCACCACTATCACCACCGCTGCTGCCACCATTACCATCCCACCCAACCATTGTGTCATTGTCACCACCACCATCGTTGTTGTTACTACTACCATTGTGCCACTGTCACCACNTATTAGTCAATAAAGATTTTATTAATTTTTCATAATGGACAAATATACTCTCACCATTATTTTGTCATCGCCACTACTACCATTGTACATCGCCAGCATCACCATCTTCGCTATCACCACTATCACCACCGTTGCTGCCACCATTACCATCCCACCCAACCATTGTGCCATTGTCACCACCACCATCGTTGTTGTTACTACTACCATTGTGCCACTGTCACCACNTTGTATATAAAATAGTCGAGTTACTCAGGTTCAGCTCGAATTCTAAACAAACTAAAATTGAACAATTTTTTAGACTTGTTTAAAAAAATAACATAGTCAAGCTTATGTTCAAATTCAACTCGATTAACATCCATAAATGTTACATAGTCTTGAAAAACTAACTTGATCAATTATTGTCATTGATTTAGTTGTGGATTCTTATATTTATTAACTCAAAATTTATTCAATAATTGTGATACATCAAATTAAAAAATCATGTCAATTTTTTAAGTATAAATAATATTTTTCATAAATATAAAATTAATAAATTATGTCGGTATTTTATGGACAAATAGCATTCCTCTTACAGTTTGGGTATTGTTTGGTGAGCCGTGAGCATCAGTTATATTCCTGTCTTACTGATGACAATAAGAGAGTGAAGTCTGCAGTGAAAACCAAACGCTTTTTTCATTGGCCCGTGATGATTACGTTTGCAAGTTTGAACAGTACTATACCATAGAATTTGAGGAAGAGTGGAAGACTACGGTATTGACTCTACTTTAAAAAGTGTAAGTTAATCTTTAAAAATAATAATTTATGCTACAACACGTGACAATCCTAACATGATGTAACTGTTTTGCTTAATATTTACTTGCTAATCTAATCTTTTATTAGACTGGCAATTGGTGATCCGGTAATTAATTACGGCATGGTACCGAAATTTTTTNAGAGCATGAATGAACGATTGATTCGGGGGAAGTTAGGGGTAAGATTGGTGAGTATCTAAGCATAAACCGTGACTAAGCCTACGGAATATCAAAGACTCACCAAGTTATCCACCCTCAACCCAATCAAACCGAACCATTGAACTCTGAAAGAGGGGAGGAGAATGAGATGAAATGGAATACCCAAGTGTAGGTTCCTCTTGGTTTTGCCAACTAAGAGATTTAGCTATTCATGNACACTACCACTATTGTCGCCACCACCACCATCACTATCACAATCGTCACTACAATTGTGTTGTTCTCATCACCACTACTATTATGTCACCGCCACCACCACCATTACCACTGTTGCCGCCACCATTATTGTGTCATTGCTACCACCACTACCATTGTCATTGCCGCCACCACCACCACAGTGTTGCCGTCATTACTACCATTGTGTTACTACCTCCACTACCACTAACATTACCATTGTCGCCACTATCACCATTATGTCACCACTACTGTTACTGCCACCTNTTTTGGGTACTCTAATTATAACTGCAAGTTGGGTGCTTGAGTTTTTTCTTTTTTAGTGGTCTTGTGGTGAGGGTGGTGGAAGAAATGAATCAAGAAATNTGTTGGGTACTCTAATTATAACTGCCAGTTGGGTGCTTGAATTTTTCTTTTTTAGTGGTCTTGTGGTGAGGGTGGTGGAAGAAATGAATCAAGAAATGATCAAAGCACATTGATTTGGACTTAGGACCATAAAGCAACAAAAACAGAGGCATTGAGGATGTCACCTTTATAACTGTTCTGAATGCTTTTGCTTCAGGTTTTATTCTCTCTGGTTACTTATTTGGGTTGCTAAACTCTTCTACTTTTCAGCCTGCAGATTCCTTGTGTGTTTAGTGTCAAAGAAAAATGTTGCTCTTGAACATTTTTTTGGGNTGTTCTGAATGCTTTTGCTTCAGGTTTTATTCTCTCTGGTTACTTATTTGGGTTGCTAAACTCTTCTACTTTCCAGCCTGCAGATTCCTTGTGTGTTTAGTGTCAAAGAAAAATGTTGCTCTTGAACATTTTTTTGGGGAAAGAACTTGCCCATGACTTACGATTGACGACCACAACCCATGACTTACTATTCAGTTTAATGCTTAAGTGTTATCGGTCATCACTTATCATACGTTCACGAGTTGTGACAAGTTTTGTCGACTATCATCTGATTATTTTTCTTTAACTTGACTTTTTCAATTATCTTTTCTTTATCTCTTGTATTTTTAAATGTAACTTGAAATCAGGATATAAAATGGGAAATCTTAACTTGAAATTTGAATATAAACCTTAAAACCTGAAGATTGAAATGAAATCGGGATATAAGCATTACATATAAGGATACGTAAAAGGTATAAAATTTAGAGATGTGGACAACACAGTTCACACCTTATGAAAGAGCTGAATTTTCTTAGTTTTTGGTTACTTTATCTCTATGAAAACCAAAAACAAAAAAGCTGGCTCTATCTCTGGTTTCCTTCTAGCTGCTAAGGAGCCGCTCTCAAACAAGTTTTGAACCCCTAACCTTGTGTAGTTTGATTCGTGACCATAAAGTAAACTTCGAATGTGGCAGTAAAATAAACTTAGAATATTGCTAATCACCCACAAACCACACTAATGGGGTGAACAAGAGTGCCTCTTGTGAGTTGAACTTAGAATGTCGAGGTAATGACCATTGAGACTTCCCCATCCAACGCGATGGGTTCGTTTGCCTACATTTGTTCCCCTTGGGAGAAGGAGCTACTCCACTGAAACAGACATCCGGTACAAGTCAACCGCAACACCTTTCGGTTCCTCTCCACCAGTGCAATAAAAGTTGGGCATTAGCATCCAGCTCCAATTCCTTGCATCCTTTTGGTCGAATTTCACAGGATTCTAATTTTCATCACCCTATGCTTTAATGACAAGTAGATTAAGACCATCAAAGAATGATATCTTATAATGATAAGATTTTGATGTGGACTGTCCATCCAAAACCCAGAGCATCCAATGAGCCTAATGGTTACATGACAGCTCCAGTGACCCCTCTGCAGTCCATCTTCTCTGCAATAGGAATGGACCGCAATCCAAAGAAGGGAGTCCAACAAAGCGCCCAGGTCAGCACAATTCTACTCGGTCATGACAAGCTCAATAGCAAGCGTCCCTGGAGAAAGAAGCTCGTTATTCACGAGATCCCGAACACCTTCCATCGCGCCACATGTCCAGGGGGACAATGGACAACTTCTGCAGCCATTAACAAACGCGTACTCGCTGGAAAAAAGAATATTTGTGCACATTCCATTGAAGGACCGTAGATACAATTTGTGTCAAGGTAACGGTCACCACTACAAGACAAAAAAGAAGGGACCACAGAATCAACCGAGGGAAGAAGAAGATCGCAAAAAATCCTAAATGAATACTTGTATATATAATACCTTGACACTATAAAAGAAAGATATATGAGAAAAACATGTACTCACGAGCCACCGTTCACACGAGCTCTAAGCTAAGAAACTTATTGTAACCTTCTTTTTCTTCAAGTAATATAAATCATATGGAGCAAGAGTCTCTATTACAGTGAACATAATCCTGGTCTTTCAGTTAGGGTGAATCACTTATATATCGTCTTTGATCTAACTTTATCATTCATTTCCTCTCTATTAACTCAGAGATTTTTACTCCCCTCCGGGTTCCGTTAAACATTGTTTTGGACTGGACTTAAGCATTTTTGAGCACTATCAATGACAAATTGGGATACAAACTCAATCCAAGAAACAAAAAATAGAATTTTTAGGTGTCGTTTGGTAATCGAGAGTTTACGTTTTTTTTTTCACTATTTTGCAAAAAATAAAAAGTAACGTGTTTGTGATGTGTTTTTATTTTTTTTAAGCCACATTGTTTTGAAATTACAGTCAAAATCTACAAACATAAAAAATGATGTTTTTNAATTTAATTTGTTAAAAAACATAATAATACTATTACATAGCTCCTATCTGATAATGTTTTATGCTGCCTGTCAACTATGTAAGATAACTCTCCACCTTTATCCGCGGCGTTGAATAAAACCTGGCATGAGATAGCTACTGAAAGAGCCAAATTCTGAATCATATGCTATATCTCAAAACCTAGATTACAAATTCTTACACATGAGTCATACTAGCATGAGAGAGAGTGCACCCAAATTTTCACGAAAAAACCCTCAAATTCCAAAAACATTAGCCAACCCTTTCCCACATAAAATTCCACAAAATCAAACAAACCCATCAACCAATTTTGGTCAGAAATCACCACCACCATCTTTGTTCTTCCTCACAAGAGCAAAGTACCCCAAAACAGCACAAAGGGCAGCCACAATATTCCCTTCTTTAATCAAAANATTTTAATTTGTTAAAAAACATTATAATACTATTACATAGCTCCTATCTGATTATGTTTTATGCTGCCTGTCAACTATGTAAGATAACTCTCCACCTTTATCCGCAGCGTTGAATAAAACCTGGCATGAGATAGCTACTGAAAGAGCCAAATTCTGAATCATATGCTATATCTCAAAACCTAGATTACAAATTCTTACACATGAGTCATACTAGCATGAGAGAGAGTGCACCCAAATTTTCACGAAAAAACCCTCAAATTCCAAAAACATTAGCCAACCCTTTCCCACATAAAATTCCACAAAATCAAACAAACCCATCAACCAATTTTGGTCAGAAATCACCACCACCATCTTTGTTCTTCCTCACAAGAGCAAAGTACCCCAAAACAGCACAAAGGGCAGCCACAATATTCCCTTCTTTAATCAAAATCCTAACCACAAACCCAGAAATCTCAGCCGTCAATTTCTTCCCCTCCACCACCACAGTCCTCCTTGGCTTCCCACAAAAAGTCAACAACACAAGAACAGAGATCCATGTCACCATGGTGGCCGGAACCGCCACGGCCAAGGCGGCCGCCATGGAAAGAAGGCCAAAAACGGCCCCAAGAAGCACAGCAGCGTACAAAGCTGGCCACCCAGATGGGGAATTTGAGGTTGATATGGTGGATTCATACCAAGAAAGCACAGATTTGAGGAAATTCCACGAAAATGATAACAAAATGGTGTATACAGCTATAAAGAGACATACCCAAGTTCTTCTTTTGCTCATGATTCTGATGAGTAACATGGGATATGGTGATGGTTGAGACATCGGTGATGATGTTGTGGATGGTTCTTCTTTTATACTGTCTGCCATGGCTGCTTGACTTGCACTTTCTACCTCCTTTTCCTCTCTATTTCTCTATTTATTTTGTTGCAATCTTGGGAAAAAAAAGAAGAGAATATGGTACCGCCGTGAGCAACATACACACAATTATTCTTACCGAAAAAAATAATTTTTTTATTTATAACTAATATTTAAAAAAATATCAGTCTTCCTATCGTTAAAATTATAATTTTTAAATACCAAATTATAACTCGTAATATAAAAATTACAATTGCTCAAAGTAATCTTGTAATCGATCATGATATTTGTGCTCAATCATAAATTTTTCACAACCAATTATAACTTTAATTTTTAAAAGTACAATCTTATTATTAAAAATATAACTTTCAATACCCCTAGTTTTTTTTATTGTACACTTTCCCTACTATGAAGTTTTTTATTTTTTTGAACAATTTACTACGATGAAGTTATTTATACATAAAATACTCACATAATTTGTTTACCTTATTAATCACAACCATTAAATTAATATTGTATTCTAATACATATTGGACAATGTTACTAGGAGTATTAATCGAGATGAGCTATTCAAGTTCAGCTCACAACTCGACTCGGGTTTCAAATAAGTTAAGGTTAAACAATTTTTTAAATTCGTTTAGAAATACGAGCTTAAAAAGGTTCGATTCAAGCTTACAAAACTCGGCTCGTTTGTATATAAAATAGTCGAGTTACTCAGGTTCAGCTCGAATTCTAAACAAACTAAAATTGAACAATTTTTTAGACTTGTTTAAAAAAATAACATAGTCAAGCTTATGTTCAAATTCAACTCGATTAACATCCATAAATGTTACATAGTCTTGAAAAACTAACTTGATCAATTATTGTCATTGATTTAGTTGTGGATTCTTATATTTATTAACTCAAAATTTATTCAATAATTGTGATACATCAAATTAAAAAATCATGTCAATTTTTTTAGTATAAATAATATTTTTCATAAATATAAAATTAATAAATTATGTCGGTATTTTATGGACAAATAGCATTCCTCTTACAGTTTGGGTATTGTTTGGTGAGCCGTGAGCATCAGTTATATTCCTGTCTTACTGATGACAATAAGAGAGTGAAGTCTGCAGTGAAAACCAAACGCTTTTTTCATTGGCCCGTGATGATTACGTTTGCAAGTTTGAACAGTACTATACCATAGAATTTGAGGAAGAGTGGAAGACTACGGTATTGACTCTACTTTAAAAAGTGTAAGTTAATCTTTAAAAATAATAATTTATGCTACAACACGTGACAATCCTAACATGATGTAACTGTTTTGCTTAATATTTACTTGCTAATCTAATCTTTTATTAGACTGGCAATTGGTGATCCGGTAATTAATTACGGCATGGTACCGAAATTTTTTTTGGGTACTCTAATTATAACTGCAAGTTGGGTGCTTGAGTTTTTTCTTTTTTAGTGGTCTTGTGGTGAGGGTGGTGGAAGAAATGAATCAAGAAATGATCAAAGCACATTGATTTGGACTTAGGACCATAAAGCAACAAAAACAGAGGCATTGAGGATGTCACCTTTATAACTGTTCTGAATGCTTTTGCTTCAGGTTTTATTCTCTCTGGTTACTTATTTGGGTTGCTAAACTCTTCTACTTTCCAGCCTGCAGATTCCTTGTGTGTTTAGTGTCAAAGAAAAATGTTGCTCTTGAACATTTTTTTGGGGAAAGAACTTGCCCATGACTTACGATTGACGACCACAACCCATGACTTACTATTTAGTTTAATGCTTAAGTGTTATCAGTCATCACTTATCATACGTTCACGAGTTGTGACAAGTTTTGTCGACTATCATCTGATTATTTTTCTTTAACTTGACTTTTTCAATTATCTTTTCTTTATCTCTTGTATTTTTAAATGTAACTTGAAATCAGGATATAAAATGGGAAATCTTAACTTGAAATTTGAATATAAACCTTAAAACCTGAAGATTGAAATGAAATCGGGATATAAGCATTACATATAAGGATACGTAAAAGGTATAAAATTTAGAGACGTGGACAACACAGTTCACACCTTATGAAAGAGCTGAATTTTCTTAGTTTTTGGTTACTTTATCTCTATGAAAACCAAAAACAAAAAAGCTGGCTCTATCTCTGGTTTCCTTCTAGCTGCTAAGGAGCCGCTCTCAAACAAGTTTTGAACCCCTAACCTTGTGTAGTTTGATTCGTGACCATAAAGTAAACTTCGAATGTGGCAGTAAAATAAACTTAGAATATTGCTAATCACCCACAAACCACACTAATGGGGTGAACAAGAGTGCCTCTTGTGAGTTGAACTTAGAATGTCGAGGTAATGACCATTGAGACTTCCCCATCCAACGCGATGGGTTCGTTTGCCTACATTTGTTCCCCTTGGGAGAAGGAGCTACTCCACTGAAACAGACATCCGGTACAAGTCAACCGCAACACCTTTCGGTTCCTCTCCACCAGTGCAATAAAAGTTGGGCATTAGCATCCAGCTCCAATTCCTTGCATCCTTTTGGTCGAATTTCACAGGATTCTAATTTTCATCACCCTATGCTTTAATGACAAGTAGATTAAGACCATCAAAGAATGATATCTTATAATGATAAGATTTTGATGTGGACTGTCCATCCAAAACCCAGAGCATCCAATGAGCCTAATGGTTACATGACAGCTCCAGTGACCCCTCTGCAGTCCATCTTCTCTGCAATAGGAATGGACCGCAATCCAAAGAAGGGAGTCCAACAAAGCGCCCAGGTCAGCACAATTCTACTCGGTCATGACAAGCTCAATAGCAAGCGTCCCTGGAGAAAGAAGCTCGTTATTCACGAGATCCCGAACACCTTCCATCNTCCACGCCAAAATTAAAATATTTTCAAAAGTAATAAATCTGTTTTAACCTGACGCAAAAAAATGTTATTTGGTAACAAAAGTATTTTACAAAACTCAAATCTCAAAAGGCTGACAATGTTGACCAAAAAAAAACAGCTGACAAAAAAAATTGATTTCAGAGAAAGACTTAAAAAAAACAAGAGGATAAATCAAAGATCTTTTTATAATGGATATATTTCATTCATTACATTTAATTTTATTACATGAATATTTTCTCATATTTTAAAAATAATATTGAGACCCCAATACGTGAACGACGTTAACAATATTATTGAAAAGATTATTTTATTCTTAATTAATTGATCATACCCATGCCTAGATCTAAACCCATAGCCCCTATGCCCAAGACATGACCCCGTGGCCTATGACCTAANTTCACACCAAAATTAAAATATATTCAAAAGTAATAAATCTGTTTTAACCTGACGCAAAAAAATGTTATTTGGTAACAAAACTATTTTACAAAACTCAAATCTCAAAAGGCTGACAATGTTGACCCAAAAAAAACAGCTGACAAAAAAAATTGATTTCAGAGAAAGACTTAACAAAAACAAGAGGATAAATCAAAGATCTTTTTATAATGGATATATTTCATTCATTACATTTAATTTTGTTACATGAATATTTTCTCATATTTTAAAAATAATATTGAGACCCCAATAGGTGAACGACGTTAACAATATTATTGAAAAGATTATTTTATTCTTAATTAATTGATCATACCCATGCCTAGATCTAAACCCATAGCCCCTATGCCCAAGACATGACCCCGTGGCCTATGACCTAAAACTCTCGATGCCCAAAGCCCTAACAATTAGTCACCAACTATTTTCACATTTTGTCATGCACCACCCCAACCTCCACCGTTCATAGGCACCACTCTCTCTCTATGTATGTAGTTTCCCACAACTCTAATCTCCTCTCAATCTCATTCTGGCTCCCATACACAGTCGTTTTAGGAGGAGGCACCACCACCATTGAACTGACCCTACATGACTCACAGCAAACTCTCTCAACACTCTAAAAGTAAATCTGAAGCACAAATCAGAGATCGTTGACAAAACTTGCTCAAACAGATCGAAGATCGCAGATCGCGTCTGTGTGTTTATGTATGAGAGGGAGGGAGGGATAAATGTCGTGCACGATGCAGATGTGGTTGTTAGTGGTGGTTTGGATGCATTTTTGTGGTGGCAATGGTGAGTAAAGGNGCATATCGCATATCGCATATCGCGTCTGTGTGTTTATGTATGAGAGGGAGGGAGGGATAAATGTCGTGCACGATGCAGATGTGGTTGTTAGTGGTGGTTTGGATGCATTTTTGTGGTGGCAATGGTGAGTAANGAAGATCGCAGATCGCGTCTGTGTGTTTATGTATGAGAGGGAGGGAGGGATAAATGTCGTGCACGATGCAGATGTGGTTGTTAGTGGTGGTTTGGATGCATTTTTGTGGTGGCAATGGTGAGTAAAGGTGGTTGGTGGTGGTGGTGGATGATGGGTTTGATCTAAATGGTTTGGTGTTGTTTGAAGATGGGTTAGGTCTAGGTGATNATGCAGATGTGGTTGTTAGTGGTGGTTTGGATGCATTTTTGTGGTGGCAATGGTGAGTAAAGGTGGTTGGTGGTGGTGGTGGATGATGGGTTTGATCTAAATGGTTTGGTGTTGTTTGAAGATGGGTTAGGTCTAGGTGATGGTTTTAGTGGTGGTGGAGGTGGAGGTAGTTTTCAGTGGGTTGTTGTCTCTCTTTCTCTGGCGATTTTTGTGGTAGTGGAGGCGGAGGTGGTTTTTTCAGTAGGTTGTTCTCTCTCTCTCTCTGTCGCTCTATGCTATCTCCTATTGTGATTGGGTTTAGGCGGTGGTGTATATGGTCGAATCGATGGTGATGGGTGGCGCCAGCGGGAGGAAGAATTTATGTAATTAGATAAATAATAAATAAAATTAAAATTAATATGAGATAATTGAATAGGTAGTTATTAAGATTTTAACTTATTAATTTGATAGATTTGGACATTAAACATGTAAGGGTTAAAATTTTAATTTAAATATGAAATAAATGAGGGATAAATTTGTAGGGTCAGAAAAAATATATATTTAAATTCTTAAATTTAATTTTAGAGGGTATTTTTAGTATTTTAAGAATTGTTATTGATGACATTAACTTTGACTGTTAATAATTTTTACGTCTACTTTGATTGTTAATAATTTTTATGTCTATTAGTGGGAGGGGATGTGACTATTACAAGTTATAAATGTTAAGGGAGGTCGGTGTCATTCTTAAAATGTAAGAGAGTATCCGTGTAATAAAATTAAATGTCAGTGAGTGTAAGTGATATTTACCCTTTTATAATTTTGGAGGCTCATTTTATAATTAGAAAATTTATTATTTTTATGAGTTGTTTTATTACTTTTGTATGTGTTTTTATCAATATTGTGAATATTTTTGTTACTGTTATAGTAATTATTTTTACTATTTTTTTTAGTGTACAAAAAATTACTACATTCGTGAATATTTTTACCATTTTTATGAGTCTTTTATCATTGTTATTGGTTTGTTTATTAAGGTTATGATAATTATTTTTATTATTTTTAAAATATCATAACAATAATACAAATACTCATAAATATAATAAAAATATTCATAAATATAATAAATTTTGGTTCCGCAAATCCAAACAAGATAAATTGTTCAAACGGTTAGACGCAAATGTGGAAAAAGCAGTAGTCCATACCATTAATTCCTCTTTCTCATCGGTCAAAACTCAAAAGAGCCAATTACATCACTCACACAGCCACTCTCTTGTAATTACATCAACATCTTTTCTCAAAATTGAATTTTTTCTCGTCTAAAAACAAATCAAAGGATTCTCACCCCTTTTGGCATGTGGTGGAGCATTTTCTAAATCACACAACCATCGTCACCGATGACCAAACTAGCCCTAGGGTATTATTTAATTAAGGTAACTCGTGTTTGAAGATATAATGTAATATAAATAAAAAATAATAAATTTATGGGAGAAAAAATTCAACGTGAATGATTTTGCAAAGAATGTTAGTGGTCGTTAGATAAGTCTATTTTAGACCGTTGAATAAACTTATTGAAATCTGTTGTTTTTTACATTATAGATGCTCATATTATTCTATTTTCTAATTTTTTTCATATAAAATAGTGTAGATCCACTTATTCTCTTGGTGGGACATGTTCGTAAATCGATGGGGAGTCAACACGTGTCCTTGACACGAGACCCTTCAGAGTTTTCTATGACTGACACTTGTCCTTGGCATAATAGTGCCTAGACCCTCCATGAAGCAACATGTGTTCTCGGCGTGAGCCTTTATGGAGCTTTCTGTGGCTGACACATGTCCACCACACTTGTACCCCGCGAAGCAACCTCTGTTTGACACGCGTCCTCGGCACTAAGGTCCCTTGAAGCCCAGCCGCTCGACACATGTCCTCGGTGTCAAGGTCACCCCGAGAGTCTCTCCACTTGACACGTCTTTTTCGGCATTTGAGTCTTCCAAGCTGATCATGAATAGTGTTTTTACGGTTATCGAGGCTTGGAAGTTGAGTTTTTGTCAATCAATTATTCCCCTTTTCAAGACAATCAGAGTGACAAAAAGGGCAGGTCAGTGACCAATAAAAGTGATGCATGAGGTGCAAAGCACAGAGTTAAGGGTAATGGACGAAAATGTTCCTGTCCATGCGCAACCACAATGGAGAACATTAAATGATCCCTCAGAGGGATAGGACTTATTTATTGCTCGACAAGCCCAAGAAAGGGAGCATTACATACTCAGGGATCCGAGCATTCAATGTAGAAGCTTCTTCCACGTGAAAGGGAAGACACTTTGCTCAAGGATTGTGCGCCATAGGATGCCTTTCAAATGGGGCAATGAGGATTCTCTTCTCTAGGAGTTCTAGTTGTCTGCAGTGATTAATAACTTTCACAAACTCAAGTGTAATGTACGAAAATTCTCATCAAAACAATATAACAGTGATTTTCCACCCTTTGCTCACATACTGACTTGATTGTTGGAGAGATCACGTCGAAAAACACTTCGATGCCCTTCTAACCTTTTTTTTTAAGTGACATGACTTAATTCGATAATCCATGAGTGATTAGATAATTTGCAAAAAGTTTCCTTTCCATCCTTCACCACCATTACTCTATATCTATTTGCAGCGGAATCTATCTACGACTTTCAAGGCAAACTCGAGTTCATTAAAGAAGAGATCTGTCTGTTCATTTATTTTGCAAAAATCATTGCGTACATCTCCTTATTTTATTTTTTTTTGATAGGTGATATTAGAAGACAGTCAAAACATAACATCCTAATTTTTACATACTAGATCGAAGCACTGAGTTGGACATGAGAGTTAGTTCGGTTGGTACTAGATTGGTGTCTTTCTCACTAGTTTTCTCCTTGCTAGGGTGCCAATCTCAAGATTCTACAGAAAACAAGGTCGTCATTCTGCCACCGCTTCTCGCACCTCGTCCCAGCGAGCCTTCCTGGTACCTCAACCCAACGAGGCCTTCACGAAGGCCGATGCACATCCTTCGCATCAGAACCGATCCATCAATATTAAAAACATATCATATCATATTCGATTCGTATCTAACTATATACTATAGCTACCCACATCCACTGTACAGATACTTGCTACTTGATGGATATATTCTTTCACCCTTTGATTAAACTTCTGGACATATCTTTATGTATAAGATTTTTGTTATTGTGATTCAACCAAGAAAGGAAGTTGGTCTTGTGAGTGCTTGCAATCCGTATGCCTTTTGACAACACGCCTTAATCTAACAGTAAGATTACTCTAGTATACCTTGAATGTCATAAATTTGAGTTATAAGAATAGTCTTTAACCGCCTAAATGTTAATAGTTGTAGAAAATTTGTATAATGGTTGTCGTCGTAAAATAGGAGTGATAATCGTGTCATTTCATTTCAGGTTCGTGTCGAACACTAGTCAACTTTAACTCAANATGGTTGTCGTCGTAAAATAGGAGTGATAATCGTGTCATTTCATTTCAGGTTCGTGTCGAACACTAGTCAACTTTAACTCAATTTATTTTGCCAATTGTATCGTGTCATGTCGACCTATTTATTTTCGTGTCATATTCGTATTAACTCATATAACTTATGAATCAAAAATTTAACGTTAAGTTTTATGTCTAAAAGTTCATTATCACTTAATTGAACCTATACTATAAAATAAAAATTAACTTAATAAATATAACAATANATTTAACGTTAAGTTTTATGTCTAAAAGTTCATTATCACTTAATTGAACCTATACTATAAAATAAAAATTAACTTAATAAATATAACAATAAAAATGAATAAAAATATCTTCTTTTTTTTACAAGAATTAGATCATTATTTAATAAAATATCTTTAGAATACCACTTAAACATATTAATCATATCAATTTTGTGTTATTCATATTTGACGCTAACTCAATTCATTTATTATTCGTGTTAACGGATTTGTGTCGAGAAATTATCAATTCTAGCTCATTAATTTCATATCAATTTTGAATAGTATTTTTTATGAGAAATTATCACCCCCGTTATAAAGACAACGGAAAGTCCAAGTCTTGCTTCAAAGCCTGAAACAAAGTTTAATGCTAGGTTGAAACCTATGCCGCCTTTTTTGCCCAAAAACACAAACTAAATGCCCCACATCTTAATTTTCGTCGCCAATTAGGCATTAGAAAGTTGGTTTTTTCAACCACATTCCCCATAAAGACTGAAAAATTAGAGATAGAGCCAGAAGTTTCTAATGTCCACAAATATAGGTTGAATTAGGATTTGGACTGATGGAGACGGCAAGAAAGAGATCTCTGGAAAATCAGTTTGAAAAGTTCCAACGGTCTCCAGTATTCAAAAAATGAATAAAAATGTGTTAAATAATGTTTTGAAATATGATTTTTTTTTTTTTGGGAGATTTGGTGAAATATCGGACAATAAGTTGAATAAAATGGCATCTCTCAATCTTTTTTCATGGACTGTTATTTACCACATCTATGGTCATAGGTTTCTCTTCTTCTACTTGAAATATAACTCATGGATTTTCCAAGTTTGTCATAGCATTACTCATTATTTTATGTAGATTTTTGAAAAAAAAAAACCCACCAAAAGACAAAGAAAAAACAAAAGAACAAAACATAAGCTATTTAAAAAGTGTACCTAAAAAATTAAAAAAATGTACTACCAACCAGAGCCTAAAAATTCTAAAAATACAAAAACTAACTCTCAATACTTTTTTAAATTGGTCATCTTTACTTAATAGAGAATAAAATAGATTTATCGATAAAATTAAATCTATAATACAAACCATGATAGACTTTTATAAACTCATCCCGACGGTTTCAAATAGACTCATCCAATGCCCTTGAACATCCTTTTCAAATTCATTTATATTGCATTATACCTTTATACACAGATTACCCATAGTGTGCAATATTCAGAGACAAAAGCGTTTGATTATTGAAAAAAAAAAATAATATACTTCTAATTNTTTTCAAATTCATTTATATTGCATTATACCTTTATACACAGATTACCCCTAGTGTGCAATATTCAGAGACAAAAGCGTTTGATTATTGAAAAAATAATAATATATTTCTAATTTTGAAACAAGATCAATTATGATAGAAATAAAATATTAGGTCGAACACTTTATTGGTGTCAAGATAATAGTGATGAATAATAATCAATTTTTCGAAATAATAGAAGAATGAGACCTATTATGAGACATATAGTGCATTAGAAATGTATGACCGTTACGGTTCAACCGAAATATTTTATTCTAAATCTTGTTTACAAGAAAATTATTTGCCATATTCATTTTTTATTTTGAAAACACGAGAATTAGGTTCTATATTCTAATTACTATTTCATGCCTAACTCTTTAGTCAATAAAAACCTAAAATTAAGGACTTTTTGTTTAGTTAGGAGCCGAAAAGGAATTTGTTTTGTGATAATCGAAGGAAATTAATGTGGAAAGGAGAAAAAAAGGAATGTAATAGGAGAAAAAAAAAATTCACTCCCTAAAAAAAAAAAAAAACCCAAATTTTAGAAAAAAGTCAAATAAAACATTGCCATATTTATCAACCATAATACATCACAGCCTCTAAAGTCTAAACTAATTACACACCTCATCAACTTATAAGATAAATTTTCACCGAATCCACTAACAATTTTACACCTCTAAACCATCCTCCTTCTCTGGTCCTTCACAATACCAATTTTTTTTTCTCAACTGTCGGATGATTTGAATTAATTTAAATATATTTCGATTAATTTTTTAAAAATTTATGTTTGAGAGAGAGAGACAGAGGGGGAGAGAGAGAGTACGCCACTAGAGAGAGAGAGAGAGAGAGAGAGCGTGTGTTGGTATCCCTTGACTGAGCCCCGCCGGCAACAAGCCGTCTCTGTCTATCCCTCTCTTTGTGTATGTATATAGCGTGTTGAATAGTCAAAAGCAACACAAAATTCTTTCTTCCTTCATAACTAAGTATTTTCTGTCCCGGGAGTTCTATGAAACTTCACAAGCTTTTTTGAAGATCAAAATCCTTATTTAGTGGATGGGATTTCTGGGTTTATCTTTATCCATCTGAATTATATCGACTGTAAAGGTATTGGGTATTGATTTTATTTTGAGGAAATTAGCAGTCAGTTGGAAGTTTAATTTATGCTTGAAGCATTGGAGAAGGACGTATTCTCTGGGTTTTAATTGTTGTTCGTGAATTTGAGTTTGAAGGTATTGTAATTAGTAGAATTATTTTTTTGATCGGATGGGCTTCAGTTGACCATTTGGTTCAATGGTTTTTGAAAAGGAGGGGGTATGACAAAGCTAGTTTTAGGTGGTGATTTTTAGGTGTAAAGGAGGGTCCGTGTTGAGTGAATTATGGGGGGCGTTTGTGGCAAGGTTTCTGCCGTAGAAGACTGCCGGGATAGCACAAGGGAAAGAGAATTGGATAAAGGGTCAACGAGTTTTCGTGTGCCTCGGTTCATCTCTTCGAAAAGAGAGGAGAGTTTTCGAATAAAGAGTAGGCTTGGCAGTGGTGATGCAAGAATTGGGATAATTGATAAGAAGGCCCATAATTCGAAAAGAGTGAGGGATGATCATTTTGAGAAGAAAGATATTTCTGAAGTAGTTGTTGTAAACTTTCCCGGTATGGGAAGTGTTCCAAAAGCTATGGAAGGAGAACAGGTCGCAGCAGGCTGGCCGTCTTGGCTTGTGGCTGTGGCCGGTGAAGCTATCCAGGGATGGCTACCGCGGCCAGCAAATAGTTTCGAGAAATTAGATAAGGTATGGTTCTTGTCTGACTTGATAGTCTATTGACAATTCATGTTGTATACTTGTAGTATGTTTTCAACAATATTATTATGTAGTGATGTACATAGCTAAAATTTTGTGAAAAATAGGATAGCTAAAATTTCATGTCATGTTTTGCCGGTTTCGCAATTGTATTGTTGATTATATTTTCAGTACTGTATTTTTAATTATGTTCTCCATATGTTGGTTTTCTCATATAGTTGGTTTTGGTTCTTCCGTGATAGCATTTCATTCTTGCAGATTGGCCAAGGAACTTATAGTAGCGTATACAAGGCTCGTGACCTCACTAATAATAAGAGAGTTGTTGCTCTAAAAAGAGTAAGGTTTGATAACATGGATCCTGAGAGCGTCAAGTTTATGGCAAGGGAAATCCTTATTTTACGTAGGCTTGATCATCCAAATATAATCAAACTGGAAGGCCTGATCACATCACGGACATCATGCAGTTTGTACCTTGTCTTTGAATACATGGAACATGATCTTACGGGGCTGGCATCGCTTCCTGGTGTCAAGTTCTCAGAACCGCAGGTAATGCTATAAGCTTATAATAGCGCTCTTTGGTTGGGCTGTAGTTCATTTTTGTGTTTTGGTGAGAATTCCCTTTCTAATTTCATCATGTTGGATGTCAATGTGGTGTGTCTTTTGGTATCAGTATATACTTGAGCGATGTACCTTGTTAGGAACCAAAACAAAAGGGCGCCGGTAATCACTGCATTTTTTTTGACGTTCTGCATCTTCACTGCAATGAGTAATCTAATGGTGTTTCATTGGTATTTTTTAGGTCAAATGTTACATGCAGCAGCTGCTCAGTGGACTTGATCATTGTCATAGTCGTGGTATTCTGCATCGTGACGTAAAGGGTTCAAATCTTTTAATCGACAACCATGGGATCTTGAAGATTGCGGATTTTGGACTAGCAAGCTTCTTTGATCACCATGAAAGTGTGCAATTGACAAGTCGTGTTGTGACTCTTTGGTATCGTCCGCCGGAACTTTTACTTGGAGCCACTCAGTATGGAGTGGCAGTGGATCTATGGAGTGCTGGCTGCATACTTGGGGAACTTTATGCTGGAAAGCCTATCATGCCTGGAAGAACAGAGGTATGGCTGTAATCTAGTTTTCACCATGCAACCATGATTAAAGCTTTTGCTGGAATGTGTGTGTGTAATTATTTTAATGTTGTGCCTCATTTTTGAGGAAATATTATTCACCAAAATACCAACGGGAGCACCTATAGTATGTTTGTGATGGTGAAAAGAAAGAGGGGCCTCTTTTTCCTCACTGTTAACCCACAAATCCATACCCTAGTCCGACTTTTTTTATTTGGAAGGCCATTGTTATTTGGGCTCATTGGGCACACATTAGGCACCATGTGACTTGCCTTCATACTGGAAAGCTCATCAGCATCAAATTTTGTGGCAGAGGTGTTGGAGCCAGAGAAAGCCTATAGCATGCATTTTTAGGCTGGTTTTTGCTGTAAATATGCATATATACAACTGTCATGTGTCTATATAAGGGGCTAAATTATAGCAGACTTAATTACATGATATGTGTGCATCATGGATCTACATGATGTGTATGAACTATACTCCTTAAGCTTCCAGTCAGACCTTACAGGTTCAATGCAAAATGCTTCATGTCCTCTTCTGTTTTCCCGTAATCACACTATGCATGCTGCATTTTACACACTGTGCTCGTAGAATACAATATATGCATATAACTGTAGTTGTCTCATTTTACTATTATTAATACAGTCCTCATAAATTTAATTTATACCTTTGTAGGTAGAGCAATTGCATAAAATTTTCAAGCTTTGTGGCTCTCCATCTGAGGACTATTGGAGAAAATCAAAATTACCTCATTCAACAGTGTTCAAACCTGTACAGCCTTATAGACGACGTCTTGCAGAAACATTTAAAGATTTTCCAGCTCCTGCTGTAGGGCTTATAGAGACCTTACTTTCAATAGATCCTGCACACCGGAGAACTGCAGCCTGGGCACTTAAGAGTGAGGTACGTGCTTATTTTGGGAAATACTATCAAATTTGAATCTTGGACAAAAAAATCAGTCCCTTTCTCCTTGAATTTTCTTTCTCATGACCCTTGATTTTTTTTAATTCTTCTTTAATTATGACTTTTGACCCCCCCCTCTTTTGCCCCTTTAGATGATTCCGTCATCGTAGTCTTTTGATGGATTTCCATGATTAAATGTCTGAAGTCTCATAAATGCACTTCCGTTGGCTATCAAAAAGTTATTGTTGTGCTACTTGTGTTAAATGCAAAGTGAATGTTTTTTACTTTCCAGATACTAGAGTTTAAGCGTTCTAACAGTTGCTGAACCATCATCAGATTCTTTTTATTCTCGTGAGCAAGATTCGTGATTCTTTTGAACTATCCAGACTAATAATTCTCTCTTGGCAGTTCTTTGCAACAAAGCCTCTTGCTTGTGATCCTTCAAGCTTGCCAAAATATCCTCCCAGCAAGGAGATTGATGCAAAATTGCGGGATGAAGAAGCCAGAAGGTGCATGCCCTTAAATTACTTGTCATATTTGGAAATCCATTTTGCTTTTCTTGCAGAGAGATAGTATCTCATTTTATGATTCAGCAGTCTTTATATTGAAAAGAAAACTTGTTTTCCATGACAAACGATTCTAGGTGGGAAGTAAGTTCAACAGATTGTCAAGTAGTTCACCTTATTCTGGCAAAATATGTTCTGTCAGCTACTGATATTCTGTACAGTATTTCTTTTTCTTTTTCCTTCTGCCTTGAGCAATATTAGCATAACCGTAGAGGTAGCCATTTGTGACATGAATGTTGGCGAATGTCTACAATGAGTGGTGGAACATCTTCAAAACAAAGAACTTGGATTATGCAGAGTATGACCTTTATTTGTTGTTTATTTGTCGATTTGACTGAATCAGTTGTATTTTACGTATCAATCTTGATTGGGTTGAATAAATTCATCTTTTTTTCACACTGTTGAGGATTTTATTTAGATTGCAGTGAAGGTGTACAGGATAATGCTTTGTTTCCTTTTCTTCTATTTACTTATGTTCCTAAGTGAGCTTAGTTGCCATCTAATGTGGTTGCAATAATTATGTTTTATTGTATTCTCATAGGCAAGGAGCAGTGGGAGTCAGGAGCCTGAGGGTTGACCAGGATGTGAGAGGATCAAAAAATTTGTGGGCAGTTCCGCCACCTGAAGCTAATGCTGAGTTAGCTATGTCAATGAAGGTATGCAAAATAATATTTAGGGTCTCTCTCTCTCTCTCTCTCTCTCTCTCTCGTTTGGATTGTTTCATGTTGAAACTACTAAGTTTCCATTGTTCTTTGAAGTTACACTTTAAAACTTGAAACTGTTCTAGATTTTTAAATGCTGAAACTGTCAAACTTTTCCACTAAATTCAGAACCTTACATCCTATAAATATTGTGTTGAAAGAGCTCTCCTTTAACTTTGCTTTTTTTTTTTTGGTTTTTTTTTGGGGGGGTTAAGTATCCTTCAACTTAGTAACTTAAGTCGCCAGCCCAGATCTGTGGGGGAAGTAGAAAATTTTGTTATGGAACCTATAGCTTCCTTCTTTTCTCTTTTCTTTTTCTCTCATCCTCTATCTTGTCTCTGAAGATGATAATTGCTTAATCCTTCTTTCCTTCATTTCACCTATATCCCCTAACCTTGATAATTAGGGTTTCAATCCTAGGTCTCTGGAATGACTATTCAGAGACCATACAAGTTGGCTGGCTGACACATTCAAAACTGTAGGTAATATCTTCCTGCATGCATATGTTTGCATTTTATGTATGATGTGCATACAGGAACTGGAAATATACATCAAACAAACTGTAAATTGAGTCACTGGCTATTAATTTTCAACTTCAATTCACTGGCTCTTCCCTCCCGGCGTATGTTTTATTTATTTTATTTTGCATGTTCATTGAATTTTTAGAACTTGCATGCTTTCTTTCATAACCAGGTTCTTGTTTTGGATATTAAGTCCTGTCAATGATCGCATTCTTTTTTACTCCCCTTTTCTTAGTCTTGACTTACGATCCATTAAGTAATTGGGGTGTTGAGATTGTCATGTTTTGGATTTAGGAGAATATTAAGTATGATGCCGGCTTGAAAAACTGGGTGTTAAATTTCATCCACGAACTAAATCTTGGTAACGTTCGTGCCTTGGTTATGCATTCTCAATGCTGATTTTGCTGAACGGTGTGATGTTCTTTGGTAGTTCAACTTTCTTTGCCTCAACAATTAATTTCCCCTATTTCCTCTTGACAAAGTAGTTATCTCGTGCCATTCTCTTCTTATTTAACGTCTTAGTTTTTCGGTTTTTTTTTGTTGTACATCCTATCATGAAAATAGTTTTCACCTTGATACAGATACGTTCCAGTCCAAAGAGCCGAAGTCAGCTATTCAACCGTCATCAGGATGGAGCTGTTCTTGGGTTTCCTATTGGTCCACCTAGACCGACACAAAAAGTAAAAGAAGTGAGTGAAGTTCTCTTGGGACATCAGACAAATAAGGCTTCACATTCAGGGCCTTTGGTTCCGGGGGTTGGATGGGCAAAAGTTGGAAAAAGATATGATGACATTTCCACTGTTTCAACCAGAGCTGACTTATCCACTTTATCTGGTTTGGTAGCCTCTAGGACTTCATTATCTGAAGATTGTCGAGACAAACTTGATTCTTCAAACTCCGAGGCAACCAATCAAGGGGGCAGGCTGACAGAATCATTTGAGAAACATTCAGGAAAGCAGCATTCAAAGCATCAGGCACAGAACATTCCTGGTTTGCATCAGATAGAAAATGGAAAGGCTAGTACCATAGATCCAGTTCCGGTGAGTTTCATGACAACACATTTTAACCTTTTGGCCATAACTTCTAATCAGTGTTTCATATTATCATGTTTAATTCACCAGATAACACGTGAATATTTCTCAATTAATGATGCACTAATTCCCGTGATAGTTTTTTTTAATTCTACAAATAATTAAATCAATGTTAAATTTTTCCTTCATCAGTCATTTCTGATTTTTGTAACCTTTTTTTTTTTTTTTTTGTGGATCAACATTTATATTCCAAAATATCATTAATTTGGTGGTGGTTGTTGTTTTGATGACTTTGGAAACATTCAGGCCTTTAACTGCAAGCCACAAGCTCTTTTTGAAAGGCCTATGCTACAATGTTTATGTACAAACTTATCACCATTGTTTTTAGCTATATTGGTGTACTTTGTCTTCACATGTGGCGTATGATTTGTTGATTTTCTTTATTCCACGTAGCGTCCATCTAATGAATCATTGTGAATCTTGACATCAACTATGTTCAGGCATTCTGGAATTTTTTATCTAACGCTTGATGGTTGTTCATTTTGCTCCTCAGTATAGTCATGGGCACAGGGGAAACAAGATCCATTTCTCCGGCCCTGTATTTGCTCCATCAAAGAATGTGGATCAGATGCTTATAGAGTATGATCGCCGGATCCAAGAAACTGCTCGCAGGGCACGGCTTGAGAAGGCAGGAGTTGGTAAAGTTCAGGCTCAAGTGATTAAGAAAACAGCTAATCCAATATATGCCTCCAGTCGTCGAGCTGGGTAAATCANGGGGGGGGGGGGGGGGGGGGGTTTGAGAATAGGAACTCTGCTATGCTGACCAGATATTTTTACCAAGTTGTGCTTAGTCTGATAAAAGTGTTTGTTAAGCAGTTTCATTTTGGGGGAGTGCCCCCTGTGAAAATTACATGTTAGTGTATAGTGGTTTTTTAAGGGATTCAATCTTCTTAATTTAATTCGAAATTGACACGATTAATCCATTTATTTAAGAATTGAAACTTTTTCTATTTCCTCGTTTGTATGGTAACACGAATACTACGAAATTAACACGATCAACATAATTAATTAGTATTATAGAAATAAAATATTAATTATTTGTCACTGTTTATTAAGCACTGACATAATTATTACATAAAAAATATATTTTTACTCATTATTATTATTATTATGTTTATTAAGTTAATTTTTAATTTGTAGAAAAAGTATGAGCATGAATTTAATTAAGGAAAAATAGAATTTTAGCGTTAAATTTTTTATTCAGAGTTTATGAGGTTCAACACGAAAATGAATACGAACATGAATACAACACAAAAATAAATATGTCAACCCAACACGACACGAAACAATTAGTTAAATAAGTTGGGTTAGAATTAACTAATGTTTGACACGAACCCGCAATAACTAGACACGACCAAAACTTGGGGCAGCAGCCAGGGGCGGAGATAGAGATTTTATCTTGGATGAGCACCTTAAGTAGAAGTTTTGACGTTTTTCTGTAATCAATAAAAATAAAAGATCATATTCAAATTTATTGTATTATATGTGATATGGAAATATTTATTAAATATAAAAAGATCAAACGTTGATGTACACATCATATATAAACAAAAACAAAAACAAAAAAGAGATTAATTAAAACCCTTCAAAAAAAGTGAGGATAATTGCAATAATTTACAATTGATCCCAACAAGCTTTCATACTTTAAACACATTTCTTTAGAAATTGTAATTTTTAGGGTTAGAATTAGTTCAGATTGAATTGGATTTATTTAATCTGATGATAATGTAATACCAAGTTTGAATTAGAATATGTGAAAGCCAAGTGAAGGCACAATGTATTTCACAAAACTATGTAAAACTTTATAGAAAGTTCAAAAACATAATAATATTTTCACAAANTATGTGAAAGCCAAGTGAAGGCACAATGTATTTCACAAAACTATGTAAAACTTTATAGAAAGTCCAAAAATATAATAATATTTTCACAAATTTATCTAAAATTTTATAAAAAACTCTAAAATATTACAAAACTTTCTAAAAAAACCTAGAAGTAACTACTCTAGCTTTAAAAGTATATCCCTCTCAAATTCATTTCAATCTCAATGCCTCTTTTCAAGTTTTCTTTCCCTCACACTGTCATTGTCTTATTATGTTTATCCTTTATCTCTAGCTTCTTGCTCTCTTTTTAAGACTCAAATCAATTTATTCATCTCTCAATGACACAAAAATGTATTGTCTAATCCCGTTCGATTCCAAAACCACTAAATCGTTGAAACTAAATCATACCATAACTCTCTATTAATTGACTTACCAAACAATGCGAACTAAGTTAATATTTTTACCACTTTGAATACCAATTACTACGGATATAAGTATTGTGTTAAGTCAGCATATAACCTAGAAATATTATCTAGTTGGCAGGAAACCCATGTCCAACATCCGACATCTACAGTTTGGGGTCATCATCCTTCTTCTTTTTTTAATAAAACCTCGATGATGCAAGGGGTCATCATCCTTCAACTCATCATGAAAATCAAGAATGTTGGAGTTGTGCAAGAAACGACGTTGAAAATCAACAACAAATGGAGGCACTAGTGCAACGAAAAAAGGAAAATAAAAAAAAAAAGNCACCTTAGTTGCACCCCCTAACATTTTCCTCCATTTTTCACCTTATATATACCCTAGATCTGATATTTGACATTCTTTTATCTGCTTTTCACTTCCAACAAGCCTAATAACTTCTAAGAATAAGAAAAAGAGGAACAACGAGGGGCGCACGCGAAGAATTAACACACGGGGATTGCGTCACATGCACGCAATCTCTAGATTAGAGGTAGGAGATTCTTCTCAAGTTCTTTCATTGAAACTTAAGATATACTTATGTATGTTTTAAATCTTCTAGATTATTATATGCTAAATAATCTTTCATTCTTGGTTTCTTTTGATTAACCTATTGTTCGCTCTTGATTTTTTTTCAAGTAACATGTGGTTTTCAACAAAATACATGTCTTGCATTCAAGAAACATTGTTCTTNCAAATTTGGGTATAAATTGTACAAAGTACCATTCTAATGCTCACCCACAAATCAGATTATCACACAACTTAATGACTTGTATAGATGCAGTGAAAAAATAGCAACTACAATGTCAAATTTGGGTATAAATTGTACAAAGTATCATTCTAATGCTCACCCACAATCAGATTATCATACAACTTAATGACTTGTATAGAGGGCATTTTGTTATTTTCATACAAGTTAGTGAAAGGAGCAAATTTTAACCCTTCTTCTGACTCTGCTTACCTATTGACATTTTGCACTTTGACAACATTCACCTTTACACTATTGTTTTATTCTTTACAAAGTAAACTGAAGAACCCAAAAAATATTCTGAAAGCAATTTTTAAAGACTAATTTCAATAGCTCATTATCTTGAACTTTCACAATTTTTGAAGTTTGACGTTTTTTCTATAATCAATAAAAATAAAAAAATATATTCAAATTTATTGTATTATATGTGCTATTGAAATATTTATTAAATATAAAAGGGTCAAACATTGATGTACATATCATATATAAACAAAAAAACAAAAAAACAAAAAAGAGGGAGAGCAAGGGAGGCAAGTGAGATACCAATTACTACAATATACAGATAGGGGAATAGGACATCCTTCAAAAAAGTGAGGCTAATTGCAATAATTTACCCTGACAAGCTTTTATACTTTGAAAGCATTACTTTAGAAATTGCAATTTTTAGGGTCAAGTTCGGTTCAGGTATTAAGAGATTAGATTAGATGCATTTAATTCGACGATGATGTAATACCAAGTTTAGATTGAATTATAACTACCCAATATTAATTTTTTATCAATCCCAACCCGATGCACTATTGTCATTTAATACTTAATATTAGGTATTAATGAATATCATATAAAAAAAATATAATGCAGCAGGTAATATTATTTTTAATATGTTCAGTATTTAAAACAGAATGACTTTATTATCCCTCCAAATCTAGATGCACTCCATCATATAAAAGCTACACATTCAACAAACTGTTGCCCTCAATATTAGTTTTGTCCTTTTCTATTTACTATCATACACTACCACCGAATCCAAACATGAATTTAATATTACTAGCAATACACAACGTGTGCGCCACACGTAAAAATTTTTGTTAAAATATTTGATAAATTACATAAAAAATTTAATTATGTAGCTACATTAGATATTATATCATATTTATCATACTTAAATTGTTTGTATTCTCTTCATAATTATAAATATCAAATGGACTCATTTTCTATGATTATTTCATTTGACGCTTATAAATTTTTCTTTTCTCGATTTTTTTTTTTTGACTTTCTTGTTTTTACTTTGTGTATCAGTAATTTTTTATCAAATTATTTTGATTGTGAATGAAGAGATAAATAAATATATCCATTTAGGGGTATTAGAGATGATATTGTATCAATGAGGTTGTCAACGTGTATTAATATTGGATTTTTGGGAAAAAAAAGAATAATGTTGTTTTTATATATCATGTTAAGCATAACATGACCATTCAAAAGTTTTGCAAAAAATAAAGATATTTGTATGATATGTTAGAAATTAGTTTGTTATTTAAATACAAAGGGATATTATGATAATTTGTATATTAAATACAAAATGACATATTAACCTCTATAGTTTTTTATAAGGGCAAAATAGTAAATTAAAATTTTTTTATGTTAAGATAATTTTATTTGTAGTATATAGATAATTATAGATTTATACCTTATCTTAACCTTAATTCAAATTTGTTACACAAATGATAGAATTAAATAGTACTCTTATTAATACACCAATCCTACAATTTGGCGATGAAATTTGTATGGTTTGTTTGCAGTAGAGAAGTAAAAGAAGCAGCACTCTTTCGAACTAAGTTTTTAGTTCGTTTTGTTTGTTCCATTTAAGTGGCACCGTGCGTTTAGAGAGAACAACACCCTTGTTTTTTTTCACACAGATTCATGTGGATCCTCGTTGATGATTCTTGGACTTTGGCTATTTTCCAAAAGACATCTGGGTCTCTTTAAAACTCTTGTTTCCATATGGATGTGTTTATATCCAAATATTAAATAAATGCTAGGTAGCAAGAGGAAGCCAAGTGTATTTCACAAGTTTACGAATAGACATCCGCAAGAAGCCCTAACTTGGGCTCGCTTTGACGATAGAGTCAGACTGTGACTCTTATTTTGATATTGTAGTTTTTGTTCCATTTACATTGGTCTTGTATAAATTTTTTAAATAGACATGTATATGAGACTCTTTTGAATATTTATTCTTTTATGAATGAATATATGTATAAGTGATAGTTATGAATTAATATTCAATGTTATGTGATTGAATATTGATGAATGGACCTAGTGTGGTTAATATTGTATAAATGCACATATTGTGTATTGGGTAGAGTTCCTCGTATAAAAGATATTCTGGTTGAATTTTGTTAAGTTATGAATTTCGGTAAATAGGGCATAATGAAGTGTATCTAGTTATAAGGTATTCACAGGTATTCTGCGGATTAATGGGTGATCAATGAGTTAAACAGGACTCCTGAAAATCAGGGCATCACATTGACAGACCATGATGAGTTATTGGTCAAGATCACATATTTTATCACGAAAAGTGGAGGGTTTAGAATTGAAGAGAGTTAATAAAACAGTCATTATACCTAAGGTTAAGGAGTCGTGCTCGATTTGTGAGTCAGTTAAGCATTCCACTAAGGAGTATCCAACTATTCCAGCTTTTAAGGAAGTGCTCCATGAATAGGTGAATGTTTTTAATCAATCTAGGAAATATTTTTCTCCATACTCTAATACATACAANAAAAAAATCACCAAATGGACACCTAAAATTCGTATCTTATTCACAAAACCGAGCTGTCTCTGTTCTAACAATTCTTGGACAACCAAAACCCACCCAAATCTAAATCCACCTCAAAGCCCAATTCCGTTCCCCCATCCCCATCTGTCGTCGTGAAGGAGCGCTTGCGTTTCCTAAGGAACACTGCCCGCTTTCCTCTCTTCTATGAACCCCTGAATCACTTCTCTGATGAAAAACCTGAGTCTCTCTCACTATCTTTTGAAGCGCCAGAGCAGAAATGTCAGATTATCTCCCTCAAGAAGTCTTGATTGAGATCTTCACCAGACTACCAGTTAAGACTCTTCTCCAAATCAGGTTAGTCTGCCGATTGTGGTACTCTATAATTTCTAATCCCACTTTCATCACAGCCCATATCAATAAAACAAAGCATAGACAGTGTCACAGTCACTCTCTCCTCCTTAGGCATTTCGCTGAGAATGAGAGGCACAAGAAAGAACACTATCTTTTACTTTCAAATGAAAATCAAACGCTTCTAAATGAGTATAATGTAGAACTACAGTTTCCATTCAAGACTCGATCAAAATATCATTTTAGGATTGTGGGTTCTTGTAATGGGGTGCTGTGTCTGTCTGATGACTACGGTGACAATGCCTATGGTATAATTCTGTGGAATCCATCAATTAGAAAGTATAAGAGTCTTCCAAGTCCCCGTGTTACAAAAAAGACACACGGGTCTTACATGTTTGTTCTTGGGTTTGGGTTCGATTCTAAGAGTAATGACTATAAGGTGGTGAGAGTTGCATATGTAAAAGGGCGAAATGGGCGTGATTTGATTCCACCTGAGGTTGAATTATATGCTTTAAGTTCTGGGTCATGGAGGGGTTTCAATGCCGGAGCTCCTCCCTATGGTATTTATGGCTGTACTTGGTCGCAGGCTTTTGTGAATGGGGCTGTGCATTGGATTGGATATGATCCTTGTGTGGCCAAGGGGGATTGCGCTCTGGTTGTTTCTTTTGATATGAGTGATGAGATATTCCGTGGGATGCTGCTGCCAGATAGTTTAGTGCAATGTGGGTGGGACTTGACTGTCTCTGTGTTTGGGGAAATGCTTTCAGTGTACCATTATGAATATGGTTCACGGAAACAATTTTGTTCTGTATGGGTGATGAAGGAGTATGGCGTGATAGAAGCCTGGACGAAACTGTACTCTATTGATTTACATGGAGGCTTACAGAAACTGATATGGTTTAGAAAGAATGAAGAAGTTATATTGGTAACGGTGCGCGGAAAGTTGATTACTTATGACCTAAACACCCTGCAGATGAGGGGACTTGGACTTCGTGGTGCTATTGACTCCGTTTATGTGGATAATTACATGGAGAGCTTGGTTTTGGTTGAGGAACAGAGCGCTATTTTAGGACCTGATGCTATAACCTGTGAAGGAGGAGAAGAGGATCGAGAGGCTCCTCAATGGCCAGGAAGCAAGAACAGGCAAGATAATTTCTCACTCCTAATATGAAGTAATATTAGCCCGTACATGTACAATTACTCTATTTTGGAGATATTGTATGCACTCATAGAAGTAGATGTATCTTAAAACCAAACCTTTGCAGTAACACACATCTTTTTATTACACTGGCTTCTTGTCATTGCTTATCAGCTAGCTAAATTGATAAATATTTTGATGTAACCAATATACTTACACAAACAATAAATTTAAATGGAGGCATTGTCCTTTATATTGCTTTCCCATTCTATATCCCAGATTTTTGGTCAGTATTCTGACATGTAACACAGGTTAGTTGGCTTCTCTCAATCTATTGATTAAGAATAGTTGATTATGGTTTTTGATTTTTTTTAGCCAGTTTTAGGAAGATCTTTTACAGGTCTAGTTTACCAAATCCATTCCATTCTAGTGTCATGATATATGTGTGAGAGAAACCAAAAACATTGTTAGACATTTTAGAAGGAACCTCACCATCAGTTGAATAATGAGTTTTAGAGTTGGTATTAAACTGGATTTCTGAATTTTTATATATGCTTCTGAAAAATGGTCTTTACCATACAATTATATCAAGGATCAAAATTTGTTTTGGTGCATAGTTTTGGATAGTGGATGGAAGAAAATCTGTAAGACAAAGTCATAGGTTCACTATTTTCCCTATCATTCAATTTTATCAGTTGCTAAGTAGTGATCATGCTATCGAGTACATAAATGACTCCTAAGAACAACAAAAATGGAAATAGCAATTAAATTACTTGTCTCAAAGACCAAAAATGAAGTTGATAAATGCCTCATCTTCGAACCCAAGAAATTCAGTCACTTGGTAAAATCACATCCATCTTAACTCTTTTCTTGTCCATCTAATCACTGTAATTCATTTGAAGCTGGTAGTACCATTGAAAAAAATAAATAGCACCAAGTAAACGCAACCACAATTTGCCCAACTTCTATGCAGATATACTTGTGACATAATTCTCTATATTCTATATATGTCAATAAACACATACAATCATGTAAAATATATAAATCATTTATTTGAGATGAACCAGATGCTACAATTCTGGAGCAAATGTTTGCGATTTCAACAGCTTGGCGCTCTTGTTCGAGAATTGAGTGAACAATTTTACTAGTAGGTCATTTTGTGCTTCCTACTGCTAGGTTAGTGCAATTCTGCTGTGATGGCTTTTCTTTTCAACCTGACTAAATCTTCAGATAGGAAGGGATTTTGATTGGTCATATCTTAGAGATATTCTCGGAGATTTTTTAGGAATAAGAGATAGACATAGACGGAAATATGATCTCTAGAAAATCAGTTATATCCCTCTCTTTCTCTCTCTCCCTTTTTTTTCGTATAAATACCAACTCCTAGGGGACTTTAGGGAGACTCGTTGTCATCCTTGGACGTTCTCTAAGGGGGTCTGCTCCTCCTCATCTTTTTTCTTTGTTCTTTTTTTAGGTTTAGATTGCAAGCACAAGGTTTTTTGTTATTTACTTTATAATTGTCAATTCTGTTGAACATTAAGGAATTTCTATTTATTTTATTGTAATTGCTTTCAATTCTAGTTTTAATAAAAAGTATTCTTTAAATTCGAATATCAATACGAGTTTTATTTATTTGTTTTAAATTACCATGTCCTCTTTTATTGTTTTTAATTTTACTTTCATTATATTTGAGTAGTTAATTCCCGATATGCTCGGATGAGGAATTCGCATCCGTGAATGGATAGTTTGACCTAACTAGGATTTTTTCAAAGATTAAAGTTATTTTATTGATTGAATAATTAAAATTGAAAACACGGGCGATATGTATATCTTATTGCTTATTCGTAGACAACTAAGACTTGGCACAAGTAATTCTTGGAATCACTGCAATCAACGTGAATATAATTCTTTCAAAATTAAGTCAATCAATTTAAATACAACTTTGTTACTTTCATTGGTTTTAGTTGAATATGTTCTATTCAATGGTGTTTGATCAAAATTATTATTCGCAAAGGGATGAGCTCTGATTATTAACTGATTTTATTTAATTATTGTTACTTAGTTTATCTATTTTCAAAACCTTTTTTCCAAAACCCCAAGATTTTTTTTTTTTTACTTTGTCACCTTTTTAATTTGTCCTACTTGAGGAGACAACCTCGGTAATCAATCGAGTTACTAAACGATATATATTTCTGCGCTTAGGAACCACTTTATTATCTACCCACTTTTGAGGAGAAGTAATTGTGTTTTTACATGAGTTTATGGGGGTCTGGGATTGACATTTCCTGGATGATTTGGGGCGTGTTGGGAGACTATTGCACGACTAGCAGACCAAAGGGGAACATCCCCTTTGGTAGTATGATTACCAAGCTTTGCNTCTGTAAGACAAAGTCATAGGTTCACTATTTTCCCTATCATTCAATTTTATCAGTTGCTAAGTAGTGATCATGCTATCGAGTACATAAATGACTCCTAAGAACAACAAAAATGGAAATAGCAATTAAATTACTTGTCTCAAAGACCAAAAATGAAGTTGATAAATGCCTCATCTTCGAACCCAAGAAATTCAGTCACTTGGTAAAATCACATCCATCTTAACTCTTTTCTTGTCCATCTAATCACTGTAATTCATTTGAAGCTGGTAGTACCATTGAAAAAAATAAATAGCACCAAGTAAACGCAACCACAATTTGCCCAACTTCTATGCAGATATACTTGTGACATAATTCTCTATATTCTATATATGTCAATAAACACATACAATCATGTAAAATATATAAATCATTTATTTGAGATGAACCAGATGCTACAATTCTGGAGCAAATGTTTGCGATTTCAACAGCTTGGCGCTCTTGTTCGAGAATTGAGTGAACAATTTTACTAGTAGGTCATTTTGTGCTTCCTACTGCTAGGTTAGTGCAATTCTGCTGTGATGGCTTTTCTTTTCAACCTGACTAAATCTTCAGATAGGAAGGGATTTTGATTGGTCATATCTTAGAGATATTCTCGGAGATTTTTTAGGAATAAGAGATAGACATAGACGGAAATATGATCTCTAGAAAATCAGTTATATCCCTCTCTTTCTCTCTCTCCCTTTTTTTTCGTATAAATACCAACTCCTAGGGGACTTTAGGGAGACTCGTTGTCATCCTTGGACGTTCTCTAAGGGGGTCTGCTCCTCCTCATCTTTTTTCTTTGTTCTTTTTTTAGGTTTAGATTGCAAGCACAAGGTTTTTTGTTATTTACTTTATAATTGTCAATTCTGTTGAACATTAAGGAATTTCTATTTATTTTATTGTAATTGCTTTCAATTCTAGTTTTAATAAAAAGTATTCTTTAAATTCGAATATCAATACGAGTTTTATTTATTTGTTTTAAATTACCATGTCCTCTTTTATTGTTTTTAATTTTACTTTCATTATATTTGAGTAGTTAATTCCCGATATGCTCGGATGAGGAATTCGCATCCGTGAATGGATAGTTTGACCTAACTAGGATTTTTTCAAAGATTAAAGTTATTTTATTGATTGAATAATTAAAATTGAAAACACGGGCGATATGTATATCTTATTGCTTATTCGTAGACAACTAAGACTTGGCACAAGTAATTCTTGGAATCACTGCAATCAACGTGAATATAATTCTTTCAAAATTAAGTCAATCAATTTAAATACAACTTTGTTACTTTCATTGGTTTTAGTTGAATATGTTCTATTCAATGGTGTTTGATCAAAATTATTATTCGCAAAGGGATGAGCTCTGATTATTAACTGATTTTATTTAATTATTGTTACTTAGTTTATCTATTTTCAAAACCTTTTTTCCAAAACCCCAAGATTTTTTTTTTTTTACTTTGTCACCTTTTTAATTTGTCCTACTTGAGGAGACAACCTCGGTAATCAATCGAGTTACTAAACGATATATATTTCTGCGCTTAGGAACCACTTTATTATCTACCCACTTTTGAGGAGAAGTAATTGTGTTTTTACATGAGTTTATGGGGGTCTGGGATTGACATTTCCTGGATGATTTGGGGCGTGTTGGGAGACTATTGCACGACTAGCAGACCAAAGGGGAACATCCCCTTTGGTAGTATGATTACCAAGCTTTGCGAGGGAGTTAGGGTGAAGAAGATGGCATATGACATCATTCGATAGGCCAGGGGAGAGGAAGCACTCCACGATGTCGAAGCCTAGCAGATCTAAGAGTAAGAGCAAGGTCATTCCTAGTACTACTGATGATGCTACTAAGACTATCCCTACCTCTTGAGCCACTATGAATCAGAGAGTGAGTAAGTTGGAGGAGAGGTTAGGTGGTATTGAGAGTGAGGTGAGAGTGGCTAGGCATGCTCAGGAGAGGGCAGAGTCAAAGGTTGACATATGTGTGAGGATTTTGAGGAGGCTCTTTGAGGGTGCTTTCACAGGAGAGGCATTTTTAGGGGAGACTCCGACGCTTGTTACTAGGACAGGATCTAATCCTATACCTACTAAACCTCTCAGTGTGGCTATGCAGAGCAGTGATGAGGAGGATATTTTTGAGAGGGAGGATGAGGATGGGGATACTTCTGATTCTGAGTGATTTTAGGACCTACTTCCCTACTTCTATGTTTTCTTTTGATTTTTCTTGTCTAATTAGTGTATAGGTTTCAGAAGAACTTTAGGATGTTTTCTTTTAGATAGTGATAATAGTCTAGTAGAAGAACCTTAGGTAGAAGGCTATTACATTTTTGTCTTTTTGTACCAAAAAGCACAACAAAAATATGTAAATGAAGACTTCTTGATTCCAAATGTGTGCCATTATTCCTTAAGCATAAGCATTTCAATTTGATTCTACTTGTTAGGTTATGGATTCTGCTTCAAAATTTATAGTATAATGTTAGAAATTTTTGTAATTGTTTCTTTTCAGTTTGTTAAGAGATTAGTAAAGTCTAAGTTGGGGGGTGTGATGAAAGCATATAGTATTACATATTATAGGTCTCATATCATTCATCTTAGCTATATTAGTTACTTAATTCCTTTATTTTAGTTTAGTTTTATATTTTATGAAGACAATTGGTGTTTGCAAGTGAACTAATATAAAAGCAAGGCTTTGCACATGTTTCAATGCTTTGAAGGACTTGGAGGTTGAGCTAGGAGATCCAGGAGTCAAGCCAAGAGGAGTACAAGCATAATTGAAGAAAATGTTTGTTCTACCGATTCAACTTGAGGCAGAAATTGGTTCCACTGGTAGAATAGAGACTTGTTCAACTGGTAGGTCGTTTTGTGTCTCCTGCCGGTAGGTTACTGTAATTCTGCTGCGAAGACTCCTACGAAAAGTAAATCTGCTAAGTTATTTTAAAGGCCGTGATTGGTTGATAAAAGAAAAGAAAATCAGCACATGCTTTTCTATAAATACCCAAGCCCAGCCAGAGAGAAGGGATCGGTTTTTCCATCATTCAATTCACCATAACACTGATCTTCTCTTCTAGGGTTTAGAATTAGTTTTTCTTCTTTCAAGAGTTCTTCTCCATTGTTTCAATTTCAAGCTTTGTTCAAGTTCAAGTTCTTGAATTCTTGCAACGCTATTACTTTCAAGTCTTCATTTGTGAACAATTTACATTATTGTAATTCAATTCAGGGTATTTATTTTTACTTGCAATTTCAATTTAAGTTTTATTTGACTTTCAATTTCAATCATGTCTTCTTTAATTGTTTTTATTTTTAATTCTATTATGAGTGAGTAGTCATTTTCTGATTTGATTAGATGAGAGAGTCTCATCCATGGGTGGAGATTTTGACCAAATTAAGGTTTTTCCAATGATTGAGTTATTTGAATTATTAAAGTTGAAAATACTTTCGATATGTATATATTCTTACTTTCCCATAGACAGTTAAGTTTGGAAATAGTAGATTGTGGTGTGAACTTGGTGAATAAAAAAAAAAAGCTTAAAAACAACTGTGTTTGCAATAAATTAAAAAAGAGCTCTTTAGTTTGAAGATTAGGACATATGTGTCATTGCTTGAGATTATGAAAGTTCTACCATACCACAATTAACTCCCGTATGAGTAGTAAGTTAATCAAAAAGTATTTTTAATGTTAAATCATAGCATTGTAACTGTTAGGTTTACTGAAAAGTCTATGCACCATACAACAATCAATTATTTTAGTAAAACCCGAAGGTGTAAATAACCATTCAAGAGTTTACTTCAGTACTTGATCGGAAGGTTTATGATATTATAAAGAACATGGCTCCAGATTATGCATAGAATCAAAAACATTGAATATAGAGATACTTAACCCGTCTATACCCAATCTCTCATTCCTCACATAATATGGAATGAAAATAAACATAACAACCTAGCTTGTACTTTCATATACTTGCATAATCATGAGTATAACCTAAGGTATACATAAGTAATACAAATTACTAAACTTTAAAAGAAAGAACCATCCATCTTTTAAGGGCAGGTATACAAAATTTTAAGCATAAAGAACAAAAGGCACTTTCATTAGTCAAGCAAGATTACACATGCCTTCCCTCCTCACTAAAAAACAAATGAAAAACTACCCACTCTTCATAGCCATTGATGAGCTAGAAAAAGTAGAACCTCATTCTTCAAAGTGAGGAGTTATCTTCAAAACAAAAGAGTAAAAGCTAAACAATCTCTTCCCCGAGGTGTAGTTGAAACACCCCCACCTTTCTTACCAAAACAAGGTTAGGAAAAGATAATAAAAATAAAAAGAAATGTAGAAAGGAGATTTTAGATAAGGGAAGTGTTTTGGAGAGAATTTCTTCAAGTGGAGAATGAATTCAAAAGCTTGGAGTGGAGGGCTATTGATAGAAATCCCTAGGCGGCAGCTAGTGGCAAGGACAACCAATGGGAGGTTGTCTTCTAGGGAACAAGGAAGTGCAAGGCCGTTTACCACCGTTCGGACGGTGGCCAGTGGTGTCCAGACGGTGGTAAGCCACTAGATTTTGCCATTCTAGCTATTGTCTTCGGATTGGTGCCTGTTGGTGCATCCGAATTCTGAATGGTGCTTGGAGCATCCAGATGGTGAAGCCTTCCTTGGATTTTCACCTCTTTACTCCTTAGTCTTTTGAGTTTTCCAACCTCCTTCTTTTGACCCTGAAATTTTCAAAATATTAATTTCTTCCCCTTAATAATAATATAACCTTACTTTCTCCTTTTACTTATTTAATTTATGTAATTAACCCTTAATTATATTTATAAATGATAGCATTTTAGGGTTAATCTTACACCCCCAACCTCAACATTAATAGTCCCTAGTAATACAATAAATAAAATATACAACCACTTTCGTAGGTTCCACGATTGCATTTAGCCCATGCAACAAGTCTTTAAACTTTTAGATCACCCAAGTCGATGAGTTGTGTCTCGTAAAGATTTTTCAGTGAATATACCTACAAACTTCAATGGTTATGACAAAATATTATATGATTTTCACAAATAAGATTATAACAACATTCCAGCTTATCCTTTAGATACTTTCTTATTCAATTCATTTTAAGAATAGCACCCTCCACTTGTGCAATTATACAATGTAAAACTTTATAGAAAGCTCCAAAATACAACAATGTTTTCACAAATTTATTTAAAACTTTATAGAAAGCACTAAAATACTACAACTCTTCTAAAAAGGCTTAGAAATAACGATTTTTAGCTTTATAAGTAGCAAATCTCTCTCAAATTCCTTTCACTTTCTTTTCTTTCACTCTCACCACCCCCTCTCATTTTTTTGTTCTTACTCTTTGTCCTTATCTCTAACTTCTTTCCTCTCTTTTTAAGACTTCAATCAATTTATTCATTTATAAAATCCTGAATTTCCAATGTCACAAAATTTATTGTCCCTATCCGATCCCAAAACCACTAAAACGTTGAAACTAAATCATATCCCAACTCTCTATTAATTGTCTACTTTAGGCCTCAATTTGTGGTGGGTTGCTCTTGACATTAGTAGAAAGAGGTTGTGAAAAATGAAGACATCACTAAATTCAAGAAAGATAAACAAAATGGGTCATCATATCCTTTTGTTTCATTTGAAAAGCAAAATAATTAAACTACACACCTAAAAAGCTGAATTGCAGAATAATTTCAGGTACTAAAGTATTTGCTTAGCTTACATAAATAGATCTAACACTTCTTAATTTTACCATGACACTTCAATCCATCATTCCTTTCATTAAGAAGCAAAAAACAATGTGAACATTCATGCATGTTTTATTGTCATTAAGATGGACATATTTCAGTCATAGCTCTTTTATGTTTTTTCTTATCTTGTAGTTTGCAATAGTAATTTGCAGTTAGTATGATATCAAATTTCAACAAGACACCAAACAATGCTGACCAAGCTAATATTTTTACTGATTACTGTGGATATAATTATTGTCTTAAGTCAACGTATAACCCAAAGATATTTTCTCGTTGGCAAGAACACTTGTCCAACATCCGACATCTACCGTTTGGGTTATTATCCTTAAACTCATATGAAAATCAAGAATGTTGGAGTTGTGCCAAGAGGCGACGTTGAAAGTCAACAACAAATGGAGGCACTATTGCGAGAGGAAAAAAAAAAGAAGATTTGCAAAGGAGTATGANTCCTCCTTCTTTTGACCCTGAAATTTTCAAAATATTAATTTCTTCCCCTTAATAATAATATAACCTTACTTTCTCCTTTTACTTATTTAATTTATGTAATTAACCCTTAATTATATTTATAAATGATAGCATTTTAGGGTTAATCTTACACCCCCAACCTCAACATTAATAGTCCCTAGTAATACAATAAATAAAATATACTACCACTTTCGTAGATTCCACGATTGCATTTAGCCCATGCAACAAGTCTTTAAACTTTTAGATCACCCAAGTCGATGAGTTGTGTCTCGTAAAGGTTTTTCAGTGAATATACCTACAAACTTCAATGGTTATGACAAAATATTATATGATTTTCACAAATAAGATTATAACAACATTTCAGCTTATCCTTTAGATACTTTCTTATTCAATTCATTTTAAGAATAGAACCCTCCACTTGTGCAATTATACAATGTAAAACTTTATAGAAAGCTCCAAAATACAACAATGTTTTCACAAATTTATTTAAAACTTTATAGAAAACACTAAAATACTACAACTCTTCTAAAAAGGCTTAGAAGTAACGATTTTTAGCTTTATAAGTAGGAAATCTCTCTCAAATTCCTTTCACTTTCTTTTCTTTCACTCTCACCACCCCCTCTCATTTTTTTGTTCTTACTCTTTGTCCTTATCTCTAACTTCTTTCCTCTCTTTTTAAGACTTCAATCAATTTATTCATTTATAAAATCCTGAATTTCCAATGTCACAAAATTTATTGTCCCTATCCGATCCCAAAACCACTAAAACGTTGAAACTAAATCATATCCCAACTCTCTATTAATTGTCTACTTTAGGCCTCAATTTGTGGTGGGTTGCTCTTGACATTAGTAGAAAGAGGTTGTGAAAAATGAAGACATCACTAAATTCAAGAAAGATAAACAAAATGGGTCATCATATCCTTTTGTTTCATTTGAAAAGCAAAATAATTAAACTACACACCTAAAAAGCTGAATTGCAGAATAATTTCAGGTACTAAAGTATTTGCTTAGCTTACATAAATAGATCTAACACTTCTTAATTTTACCATGACACTTCAATCCATCATTCCTTTCATTAAGAAGCAAAAAACAATGTGAACATTCATGCATGTTTTATTGTCATTAAGATGGACATATTTCAGTCATAGCTCTTTTATGTTTTTTCTTATCTTGTAGTTTGCAATAGTAATTTGCAGTTAGTATGATATCAAATTTCAACAAGACACCAAACAATGCTGACCAAGCTAATATTTTTACTGATTACTGTGGATATAATTATTGTCTTAAGTCAACGTATAACCCAAAGATATTTTCTCGTTGGCAAGAACACTTGTCCAACATCCGACATCTACCGTTTGGGTTATTATCCTTAAACTCATATGAAAATCAAGAATGTTGGAGTTGTGCCAAGAGGCGACGTTGAAAGTCAACAACAAATGGAGGCACTATTGCGAGAGGAAAAAAAAAAAAAAGATTTGCAAAGGAGTATGATGAGTAGAAGATTCACTTATCAACGAGGGGGCCGCCAAAAGTCGTATAGTAGACAATACACTCCTTCACACAGGACGCAGTGAGAAAGTAGTAACTAAAATCTCAAATTTGAGTATAGATCGTACAAAATACCACTCTAATGCTTGTCCACAAATCGATCTGATTATCATAGAACTTAATGACGTGTAGGCATAGGCGTAGAGGGCATTTTGTTATATTCATACAAGTCAGTGTTAGGGGAAAACTTTAACCCTTTATCCGGCTTTGCTTACCTGTTGACCTTTTGCACTTTGACCACATTTGCCTTTGTACTATTTTTTTATTTGACATTTGTGCATGCGTAACACATAACCATTTTTCGTTGATATCTGTTAATATAATCGTTAAAAAATATAATTTTATTCTAATAAAAAATTATAATTTCATATTACCTTTTATTTTGTGGATTCGATATACTCTATAGTTGAAAATCAAACTTACCATTTAAATGTCTAATAAAATATAGATATTTATATAAAAGGTAATATGAAAAACATTATATAAATATTTACATTTTATTAGACATTCAAATGGTAAACTAGATTTTGAA
>CAUOFW020005647.1:101734-158124 GCA_963454935.2 Ilex paraguariensis | reverse complement strand
ACCACCACCACCACCCCCCCCACCGCCCCCCCCCCCACCACCCCCACCACTACCCCCACCCTCATCACCACCTCCACTGCCCCACCATCACCATCCCCACTACCACCACCACCGTTGCCACACCTTAGCTCCATTGCCATCCCACCACTACCACTGCCACCAACACCCCACCGTCACCGTCGACATCACCACCACACTCCGTCGCCACCTCACCCCCCTGTCATCGCCACCCACCATCGATTGTTACCACTGCCACAACCCACCGCCATCGTCCTCTTATTTTTATATTTATACCATTACTACTATCATCTGTTGCCCACCATCACTCACTACCATAACTCACCACCATCCGTCGTCGCTCACCATCACCACCAACTATTATCACCCACCCCCACCACACCTACCACTACCACCCATCATCGCCCATCACTACAGCCACCCACTGTCACCGCCCATCACCATTGTCGTTGCCCCACCACCACCACTGCCAACTACTATCACTGTCGTCCACCATCACCCATGCACACCACCACTACTACAATCACCCACAATTGTCACTACCACCATCATCACTCAAAGTATGGATATTTTAAAAGGGTTAAAGTATCGGCATCGGATACTTCTCGGATACAGATACGTGTTTTATGCGGTTGGATACATATCTGATACGGCTGAGAAGTATCTTAAAATTAAAAAAATAAATTTGATTTTCGGATACGACTGGATATGCTTTGGATACGAATGAGATACACATAAGGATACGGTGAGGTATTACTTGAATTTTAAAAAAAGTATAGGGGCACAATAGCAAATATATTTGGGCCCTTATTGGCAAATATATGTATATATATAAAACCCTAATTCTACAACCCCTCATCAACGATCGACTTACTCTATCGCTTTCTCACTCTCTCTCTCTCTTGATTGATTGACCGACTGTATTTGATGCCGATCAACGATGAGTATCTCCTCTTTCACCTCCAACGACCCGTATTTGACCCTGACAGCATCTCTTGACGACGAAAAATATCCTATCTCTTTGAGTGCAAGTATATCGGGTAAGCTGTCTCCTCTCTTTCTATTTTTCTGTCTCTCTATTGTCTCTTTTTCCTTTTACCAGTGATTAGCACTCTTTTTGAGCCTTGAATTAGGAAAACATCTTAGTAACAAGAGGGGACTGTTTTGTTGCTTGACTTGTAATAATATAATATTCTAAATTGCAAGTTTTTTGTTGCTTGACTTGTAATAATATAATATTCCAAATTGCAAGTTTTTTGTTGCTTGACTTGTAATCAGATGGTTTCTTTTGTTTAAGCATGGACTTGATATTATGCAACATGTATGTAATATATAATGTATGATTTATGAATGATAGAATAGTTAGTTATTATTATATATCTTTGGTATATGTGTGATTCACTTTATAAATCATAATTATTACATTAAATATAATAATAAAATTTTAAAATATATATATTTTATGAATGTATCTTAGCCGTACCTGTATCTTTTTTTTTAGATTTTATCGTATCGTCGTATCTGTATTATATCGTATCTGTATACCGTATCCGTATCCGTGTTTCATAACTCAACTCACCACCACCATCACTGTTGCTACTCACGGCTACCACTACCACCACCATGATCGTCGTTACGCACCACAACCATCACCGTCTTCCACCACCACCACTACCACCACTCACCCCTACTACCACCGCTCACCCCCACTACAATTGGTATTTAAATTCATTTCACACTCCTTTATATTTGTGATTTGATTTTGAGTGTGAATACAAATATGTTTATTGTTAATCATTTTTTTATTATTCTGTGCATTCAGGTACAGAGAATAACTAGTCAATCTATATTACTAACAAAAATATTTTATGTAAAAATTTTTTAATTAACTATTTTACCTTTATAAAAAAATTTAAATACCACATTATATTTTCATAGTTAAATATCTAAATTACAATCACAACCTTATGTATTTATATCTTCAAATTACCCTCTAACATCTTTTAATTCTCTATTATTTTTGTATAAATATTAATATCTATGAAAATTGTTAATTGACTACATAACCCTTAAAATATGTGCATCATTATAGTTTTCAATAACATGTACAAAAAAAAAAAAATTATTGATGCATGGTGTTGTCTTGTTCAAAAAAAAAAAAATAACATGTTCAAAAAGTCTATAAATAGATTATTACTCTTTTCAAATAAAAAAATAATATTATGTCTATATATGTATTTTTTTTCCTTCTATACTACTAATAAATATATATACTATACTAATAAAAGTACCTTAGAATGAAAAACTTTTAATTTATNGTGTGTTTAATTCATGAAATAATGTGTGTGCGTGTGTTTAATATAGAATTTAGTGTGTGTGTGTGTGCTTGGTTCTTTACTAGAACCGTAAGTGGGAGTGAACAAGAGAGGAAGAAGAAAGAAAACAAAAAAGAAGAAAGGAAGAAGAACGTGGGGACTCTATGCCAAACCAATAGTAGGAAGAAAATAAGAAGAAGGTAAGGGTGTATGTGTGTGTTCATTTTAGTGTGTGTGTGTGATTAATTTTAAGTATTTGTGTATATGTGTGAGAATTGGTTCNATTAAAAGTTTAAATAATAAAAATTATAGTGTATTTTTAAGTAAAACTTGAATTTTAATTTTAATAGCACTTTTAGTCCCTCAAATATGTATATTTTATCAGTTTGGTCCTAATTGTATCAATTTTATTAATTTAGTCTTTAAAATATTTAGTTAATGTTTAAATTATATATACATAGACAATCTGTTAAATTTTTGACAGAAATAATCACGTGTTGATCATGTAATGCTATCACTTTCGATAAAAAATTTAATGAACTGTCTGGTTTAAACCCATTTACACAAGAATTGAATGTTTATTGACCAAATTGATAAAATTCATATATTGAGGACGAAATTGACAAAAAAAGCATATTTTAGAGACTCAAAGCGTTACTCACCTTATATTTTATCCTTATTAACCTAATTAATTTATAATTATAATAAGTATTAATTAAAATATTGACAATTATAATTATTTTATTCAATAAATTATAAGTTAAAACTTAATCACATGAATTATTTTTGTCTCTTATAGGAAGAACAATGAATCACTGAGACACTTTTTTTCAAATTTTATAGTATAATGCGAACAATAAAGATATAATTTTGATAAATTTGAGATTATATTTAAAGTAAATACACATATATCTAATATTTTTTTATTAATATTTTGTATATTAAAATTATTTACGTACAACGGACGTGTTGCATTGCTAGTAAAACAAAATAGTAAAACAAAAAAGAGCGGTAAGGTGTTTAACCATTCTCCAGAAACCAGTGTTAACCTTTACCAAAGCTTGCTATATATATAAACTGCATAAACAGAAGGCCTTCATGCCAAACCAAGATCTCGAGCATGATCCTGGACAACAGCCAAGTTAAGCAGATAACTCACAACTTGCTTCATTGTTGGTCGCCTTGATGGATCATATTCCACACATTGCATTGCTATCTGTGTAATCCGAGGTCCGTCACTCGAAACAAAATCTGGATCAGCCTCCAAGCTGTGATGCACAAGTGAGCAGCTACCCATGATGGACTTTTTTTCTGTGTGTTGGCTCTGGGCCCACTGGTGAAGAAAAGGTTCATCCACATTCGATCTGCCTTTCTCCTTGTGGACTCTTTTGGTAATCAACATCATAAATAATACGCCAAATGCAAATATGTCACTTTTTTCCGACCATCCACCTGCCAATAGATTCTCGAGGTTAATCATTCAGCGAACATTATAAAAAACATTATTTTGAAAATGAAAAAGCAAAAATCAATCTAGGAGAATAATAGCCCAATGATTGAATACAGGGATAATGTCAGGCAGGACCCAATTTCCTATGTTGCAAAGAACTTTAGATTCAGAACACAAGCACACAAAAGATGTTGAATCCAAATCTGAACATTGACCAAGAGATACAGACGTTAGAAGGAAAAGCATTTCAGAAACGCAACTATACCAGAATTTGTTTTGTACATGATTCCGGGATGGGAACTGCAAGTTTCAAGCGGAAAGATGTTATGAATGTAAATCCTCTTCTCTTTCCTGAGCAAAATACAAGAGTTTTTAAACCATGGTTTCTCTTCTAAGCCCATATTTTGTATTATACTCATCCAGAAAAAAGAATTTTGCATTTTGCCTAAATTGCAATCTTTTCAAACAGGAAAAGCCACTTTCTTATGTGAGGATATCACGCAGGCAGAGGAAATTTGTAGGTGTGAAAACCGTTACCTAGAAAACTCTGCTATGGTGAACCAACAGAGATGGCTGCCAAGAGTCAAATTCAACTAGATGCAGAGTGTCATTTTTGGGAGGGTGGATTGTAATTGAAGGTCTACCATTCCAGTTGTGGTATAGCACCTTGAAGAAGATTTACGGTTATTGTGGTGGGCTTATGGATATTGGTTGTCAAACTGAGAATTGCATGAATCTGTATCAAGCTAGAATTCGGGTCCACAAGCCACAATCCGGGTTTCTCAAGACATCTTTCGATGTCGATTTCTATGGGAAAATTCTCCCATTAAAATTAGGGTTTTCTCGAACCAACAAAGACTCGGGAGTTATGGACAACAGAGGCTGTAAGGATCCCAATGGTGTGGAGCTATTAATGGATGAAATAAGGCCCTTGATTGCTCTAATTCCCGAGACACTTATGTGCTACAGAATCTGAATCAAAAATAATATTTTATAGTTTCAAGATTCTACAGTATGTAGTATGTGAGATCCGATCATGGATTGCATACATATTAGCATAATTATGTGGACAAATTACAATTATGTGAAATTACTTATTAAATAGAATTTTGTGCATACAATTAGTATTGGGTTGATTTTGAAATCACTTAAGAATTTGGGGGGAGACAAATAAAAATATTAAAATTCATGAAATATCTATATCCATGTGTCAAGGCTAAGGTCGTGGGTTATTTTGGAAAAGTCAAGTACATGTGTGTGTGTGTCAGGTGTATGTGTGTGTCTTAAGGTGCAATAAAATGTGTGTTTAATTCATGAAATAATGTGTGTGCGTGTGTTTAATATAGAATTTAGTGTGTGTGTGTGTGCTTGGTTCTTTACTAGAACCGTAAGTGGGAGTGAACAAGAGAGGAAGAAGAAAGAAAACAAAAAAGAAGAAAGGAAGAAGAACGTGGGGACTCTATGCCAAACCAATAGTAGGAAGAAAATAAGAAGAAGGTAAGGGTGTATGTGTGTGTTCATTTTAGTGTGTGTGTGTGATTAATTTTAAGTATTTGTGTATATGTGTGAGAATTGGTTTAGTATAATTTCAAAGCATATTTTGGTGAGGTTAAATTAAGTGTATTAAACATAATTAGTGGGCTATTTTGTGTTAAAATGATGGGCTGATTTATTTTAAGTTTAAAAAAATATTTTATTAAGGGTGTTACACAAAATTAGGGGCAGTTAAGAAGGGGTATTAAATGGGTACTCAACTGAGTGTACGAAAAGTGTAAAAATGAGCATTAGAGATATTCAGGAAATATTTAGTGGGCTAGGTTGAAAACGAAAATTTTGGGAATGAAATGGGTGGTTTAAAGGCTCAATTAGGGGCTGTTTTACATTGATTAAATATGTATGTGAATTTAAGTGTAGTGGTTTTAAAAGAAAAGTATGATAGAAATTGAAAATGGGTGCCAGTAACGCCGAAACCCTAATTTCTAAATGTTATGTGAATTTTAATCCAAATGACCTGAAATTTTGCATGCATTACTTTTAAATANTTGACAAAAAAAGCATATTTTAGAGACTCAAAGCGTTACTCACCTTATATTTTATCCATATTAACCTAATTAATTTATAATTATAATAAGTATTAATTAAAATATTGACAATTATTATTATTTTATTCAATAAATTATAAGTTAAAACTTAATCACATGAATTATTTTTGTCTCTTATAGGNTAAATGTTATGTGAATTTTAATCCAAATGACCTGAAATTTTGCATGCATTACTTTTAAATAATGCTTGATGTGATAATGTAAATTTAGAATGCAAATGAATATAATATCTAATGCGAAATGTATGAAATATCGAAAGTACAATTTTTGGGATTCAGGATCGAAATGTGTGAAAATGGGCCCCGGTCAATGTGTTTGACTTACTAAATCTTAATTGTGANATTTTGATAAATTTGAGATTATATTTAAAGTAAATACACATATATCTAATATTTTTTTATTAATATTTTGTATATTAAAATTATTTACGTACAACGGACGTGTTGCATTGCTAGTAAAACAAAATAGTAAAACAAAAAAGANAAAATATGATCCCTAAATCTAATGTGTCAGTATGTGAGTGAACAGTGTGATAATCAGAGCTACCGGGACACTTTAGGTTGAATCTTCTTGCATGCATTAGTGCATGATTAATTATTCAATGTGATAAACATATTAATATTGATGTGTTAGGTGGAACATGTAGGATAGTTGGTATAGAGACGACTACGAAAACACCAGAAGGATCCACTGATAGAACCAAAGGGACTTAGATCGAAATATTTGAGGTGGGTGTATATCTTTATATGTATTAAAAATGCTATTATAAGATGATGTTAGATGATAGTATTTAATAGCATTTCTCTAGAATTATGTGCTATATGCTTATGTGATTGGATGATGCTTTGTATTGTGCATTGTGTATTGTGTATTGTGAAATGTGGTGCATTGTTTGAGACATGAGCGTGGATGTCTGATCAGTGGACGTACAATAGTGTGCTAGCACTGTGGTGTTCCTGGGAGGTTCGGGAGACACGAATCCATGTGGGATCGATTATCCAATGAGGGGTAGTATGGATGTGTTGTGGCTTGTGAATGTTTTGGAATTGGATTGATATTATTGGTTGATACGTGTATTTACGTAGTATTTACCTACTTCTATGTATTACTATCATTTTTATTTCATATAAGACATGTACACTCACTGAGCACGTGGTTTAGCTCACACCCCAATAGCTTCTCCTTTTCAGGTACAAGAGAGGGAGACACAAATCAGTCCACTGTCAAATATGGTTGAGTTTTGTACAATGTTAGTATGATATTCTGTTCTTTATGTATTTACTTTTAAATAAGTCAATGATACTGGTTGAGGGACTGTATAATTATAAGTTGGATTGTATATTATGTTAATGATAGATTATTATAGCAGGTTAATAGTATATATTTGTAAACAGACTCAACAAGCATACTCTGTGATGTATGCTATGTGGGTGTGAAATTTTGTATCTGTTTATAACTTCGGAAGCAAACAATTGGTACATGTATTATATATGGTATAGGTTATGAGATAGGTTTACCATCATTCTTATTAACTAAGGCGATGAGTGGTATTATTGCACCTGTGAGATTAATTAGTGTTTTATTAATTTAGATTATATATATGTAAACAGGTGTATCAAAAAATCTAGTCGCGTCTTATCCTTGAGAGACCGAGATGGGGCGTGACATAGTATGTGATGCACGATTGATTATCTTCCAAAATAAGGTTTTTTGATTAGATTGTAATCATATATTTAGGTTGCATTATATTATAAAACAATAAACATACACAAGTAGTCATTTTTACAGTGATGTATCCATACCAGCCATCTTTCGGTCAAGAGAGTTTGGAACGTAATGCAAAACCAAGAATACCTCCCCTGATAATCTAGCATTTCCTTCCAGTTTTATAATGTGAGAATGATGTAGGTAGGTTCAACATTTGACTTCAACCTGTCAAATAAAAAGTTACTTATTATCTTGTATAAATAGACTATTAGATTTTTACACTAATTATCTTGTACGTCGTCTTGATTATTTTTCTCCTTTGAATACTTCTTCACGACAACATCTCTATGATGTAGTGTGCCCCAGTAGATTGTGTCATTGTAGCTAAGTCCATCTCCTATTTGATTTTAGAAATCATCCGTAATTTCAAAAATTTGCTCAATTGAGAAAACTTTTGGATTCATAATCCCAAAAAACTACAATAGTCACAAAGACAATTGAAATTAATTATAAGAAATCATTGATTAAATCAAAATTCTCTTGAAACAACTATCAATAAGGATATGCATTGCTGCGATTAATAAAAGATTAATAACGAGCAATCCAAGGTAATAAGACACAAAACCATAAAACAGTCCCATAGAGATTGCACAAAATAAATGATTAATTTGTGCATTCTCAAAAAAATTTGATACACTTTCTTAAACTACCATTATCATCATAAATATTTTTGCAAGTATTATTCAAGATCAAGGGGGAAAGGGGAAAAGGGAAATACAAAAAAATTGATATAACAAATCATAGTAATGTAAATTGTCTTATACTCACCTCTTGTACTAAGATGTTATCAGGTTTAAGATCATTGTGTGCCTNTATACAAATAAATCAAGATAATTACATCTGATTTATTCAATCCAAAAATAAAACATTTATTTTAGAGGGTTAGTGGACCCCTAATTTATGAAAAAAAGAAAAAACTAGAACCATTTTTAAAAAAAAAATTGGATTTTTTTTTGTGGGGGGGGGGAACTGCCCACCCCTGTCCCCACGTGGCTCCGCGCCCTGGAGAGAAAACACTTAATCTTTCCTGTTTCTAGAACATAATAGGGTGGCCTCAAGAGAACTTAAGTAACCTATTCACCGAGGAGGTTCTGTCATGACCTGTTAACCTCTAGAAACGAGAAATTAATATATATTTCTCTCCTGACTTTCAAATTACAATATCAAACTAGTAGCCTCTAAAACCTAGGGAACTATCCCTAGCCCACAAGTGATTCAATTTTCTTAGTCCAAGATTGTTGAAAAGACAAGTTCCATAGAAGTAGAAGACCAGCTGCAGCAAAACCATCAAGGTGATCCCTTTGCAGCTGGATCAAAATTGCAGGACTAGAATAATAAATATTCTGCAAGATTTTAGTTCTGGTGGGACAGTCAAAATGATTCCACAAGGAAATGCAATGCCTCGTGCTGAGAATCCTCCATATAGTACATGTTAAGTGTGGAGAATTAACACAATATTAGAGAAAACAGAGAGAGGTTAAAATTTAACCTACCTCTCATACATCACTTATATTTATAGTTAACCTACAATAATAAGAATTACATATACATCCTCTTACTATTAACAATTTATACATACTACCCTACTATTCTTAACACTCCCCCTCAAACTGGACTATATATATCATATAATCCAAGCTTGGAACAAATAGCTGTAAGACGTGTACGGCTCAATATTTTGGTAAACATATCTACAAGCTGATCTTAAGATTTCACAAATGGAGTTGTAATCTCCCCGGCTACTATCTTGTCCCGAATAAAGTGACAATCAACCTCAATATGCTTGGTTCTCTCGTGAAACACAGGATTGACAGCGATACGGATAGCTGTCTGGTTGTCACAGAACAACTGTAAAGGAAGTTGAACTGGAGACCCAATTTCCTGGAGGAAGTGTAGTAGCCAAGTCAACTTAGTCGTCGTATGCGTCATTGCCCTATACTCAGCCTCAGCACTAGATGTTCTTACCACAGATTGCTTTTTGCTTTGTCATGAGACAACGTTACCTCCTAAAAAAGTACAATAACCAGTGGTTGATCTCCGATCAGAAGGAGAGCTAGCCCAATCAGCATTTGAGAAACCTTCCACTCTAAGATGTCCATTAGCTCGATATAACAGTCGAAGTCCAGAAGCACGTTTGAGATATCGCAGAATACGAGTAATTGCATCTTAATGTGATACTCTAGGACACCCCATGAATTGACTTACTATACTGATTGCATAGGAAATATCCGATCGAGTAATAGTGAGATAATTGAGCCTCCCAACCAATCTGCGATACCGACCTGGATTCTCAAATAGTGCACCATCATCCATCAAAAGTTTCAGATTCGGATCCATAGGAATAAGTCTACCACCGAGCAAACCTGCTTCCTCAAGCATGTCAAGTACATATTTCCTCTGGGATAAACAAATACCCTATTTAGATCTAACCACCTCAATACCCGAGAAATACCTAAATTTTTCCAAATCCTTAGTATGAAATCGATCTTGTAAAAATGCTTTTAACTTGGCAATTCCCTCAGAATCATTTCCAGTAATCACAATATCATCTACATAGACCACTAATAGGACTTATCTAACATTTGTCTGTCTATGAAACACAGAATGGTCTGTCTGACATCGAAGAAGACCAAACTCTAAAACTACATCTGAAAACTTACCAAACCATGCCCTCGGTAATTGCTTCAAACCATACAAAGATTTCTTTAACCGACATACACTCTTACCATACTCCCCCTGAGCAATAAACCCAGGTGGCTGCTCTATATATACCTCTTCAACCAAGTCACCATGTAAGAAGGCTTTCTTGACGTCTAACTGAAACAAGAGCCAATCAAGATTAGCAGCTAAAGAAATCAATATACGAACAGAAGAAATTTTGGTAACAGGAGAAAAAGTTTCCTCATAATCAACATCATAAGTCTGAGTAAAGCCCTTTGCAACAAGCCGAGCTTTGAGACGCTCCACAGAACCATCTGGATGAAATTTAACAGTATACACCCAACGACAGCCAACAATTCGTTTACCAGGAGGTAAAGGAACGAGATCCCAAGTCTCGTTATGATGTAAGGCATCCATCTCCTCCTCTATAGCTTTCCTCCAACCCGGATCAGATAATGCATCCTGTACATGCTTAGGAATAGATATAGCAGATAATTGGGAAGTAAAATAAGAGAAGACAGAAGACAATGCATCATATGAAACAAAATGAGAAATGAGATGATTAGTAACACACGAACGAGTACCTTTGCGAAGAGCAATAGGTAAAGAGTCTAAATTACCTGATGTACCAGGGTCAGAAGGCGACAAGGAAGACAGTACAGACACCTCAGTGGATGGGCAAGGACGACGAGAGTAGACACAGAGAAGTAAAGTAAATGATAACACAGTGGGCATCGGGACATCTGAAGATGAGGAAAGAGATAGTGGTACAAGAGATGACCCAAAGTCCAAATTCAAAGGCTGAGAAGGTGCTGAAAAATATGGAATAGATTCTTCAAACGTGACATCGGCACTAGTAAAGTATCGATGCAGAGAAGGACTGTAGCAACGATACCCCTTCTGCGNCAGATTTTACGTGGTTCGGCAATTTGCCTACGTCCACGAAGCTGCAGGGATTTCACTATTGAGAGAGTTGAATACAGAGAGCGGCTGTACATACACAATTAACCCTAATCACCAAAACAACAGGGTTTATATGTCCTACGCACTGGGCTGTATAACGGGCCCAAAAAAATTTTTCCTCGGGGGCGTTGCCCCNCTTAGAAGTCAGGAAAAATAAGAGCTTACCAAGAAAAAGGATAGAATATAAACTTTGGCCATTTAACACAGAGGATGACATACAATTAATAAGGTGACAAGCAGTAAGAACAGCNCTTGAAAATTTTGGCCCAAGCATTCGCTCCATGGACTAAGCCTCAGAAAATTTTCCATTAAAAACCACACAACATTATTTCGGGTCGGGTCATCATCCGGATCACATATACAAACTAGACTCCATAAAAAAAAACCAACATAATTATAATTATGTTATAATTATGCATATAGCATAGAGCTGAAGACCACTTAAGTGCTACCGAATCTGAATCAANCAGATGTGTAAGCACAGGAAGTCTGATGAATAAGGTCAGCTTTATTAAGATAAGCTGAAAAAGGATCGGATTCATATTCCTAAGCATTATCAGAACGTAAAATATAGATACGACAATCATACTGAGTTTTTATTTTCTTACGAAAGGTCTCAAATATAAGAATAATTCNTAAGTGCTACCGAATCTGAATCAAAAATCATATTTTATAGTTTGAAAATTTTATAGTATGTGATGCATGATTGATTATCTTCTAAAATAAGGTTTTTGGATTAGATTGCAATCATATATTTAGGTTGCATTATATTATAAAACAATAACCATGCAAAAGTAGTAATTTTTGCAGTGACGTATCCATACCAGCCATCTTCAGGTCAAGAGAGCTCGGAACGTAATGCAAAACTAAGAACACCTCCCCTGATAATCTTGTATATCCTTCCATTTGGATAATGTGAGGATGATGTAGTTGGTTTAAACATTTGATTTCAACTTGTCAATTAAAAAGTTACTTANTTAGACACACGATTATTGACTCGAGACTGAAATGACACACGGTGATGCTTACTAAGTTGACACGCTTCACAAGACAAAGACGACACGGAACTAAAACTGGGAACTTGGCATTTCAGATTCTGAAAAGAAGAATGTCCAAGACGACAATGCCACTGAAAAGGNCTTCGCCTTGATTGTTTTTCTCTTTTGAATACTTCTTCACGACAACATCTTTATGATGTAGGATACCCCGGTAGATTGTGTCATTGTAGCTACGTCCATCTCCTATTTGATTTTAGAAATTATCCGTAATTTCAAAAATTTACTCAATTGATAAAACCTTTGGATTCATAATCCCAAAAAACTACAAAAGTCACAAAGACAATTGAAATTAATTATAAGAAATCATCTATTAAACCAAACTTCTCTTAAAACAACTATCTAAAGATATGCATTGCTACAATTAATAAAAGATTAATAACAAAATNAATATAGGTCACCAGCTTCATGCCCCGTACCAATTTTCCTCTTCGTCTTAAGATCCTAAAAGACACAATACGAAGAATAAAAGGTTACAGAACAATTGAGAGAACGGATAATCTTGCTAATAAAAAGTAAACTGAAAGGAAATTGAANTTAAAACAACTATCTAAAGATATGCATTGCTACAATTAATAAAAGATTAATAACAAAATCAATCCAAGGTAATAGGGCACAAAACCATAAAACAGTCCCATAGGGATTGCACAAAATAAATGATGAATTTGTACATTCTCCAAAAAATTTAATACACTTTCTTAAGCTACCATTATCATCATAAATATTTTTGCAGGTATTATTCAAGATTAAAGGGGAAAGGGGAAAAGAGAAATACAAAAAAATTGATAGAACATATCATAGTATTGTAAACTGTCTTATACTCACCTCCTAGACTAAGATGTTATTGGGTTTAACATCGTTTTGTGTCTTGTTACAATTATGCATATAACAGAGAGTTGAAGGCCACTTAAGTGCTACAGAATCTAAATCAAAAATAATATTTTATACTTTCAAGATTCTATAGTATGCCGTATGCGATGCATGATTGATTATTTTTCAAAATAAGATTTTTGGATTAGATTGTAATCATATATTTAGGTTGCATTATATTATAAAACAATAACCATGCAAAAGTAGTAATTTTTGTAGTGACATATCCATACCAGCCATCTTCCGGTCAAGAGAGTTCGGAACGTAATGAAAAACTAAGAACATCTTCTATATGGATAATGTGAGGATGATGTAGCTGGTTTAAACATTTGATTTCAACTTGTCAAATAAAAAATTACTTATTATCTTGCATAAATAGAATAGTAGATTTTTACACTGATTATATTGTACCTCGCTTTGATTGTTTTTCTCCTCTGAATACTTCTTCACAACAACATCTCTATGATGTAGGGTGCCCCGGTAGATTATGTCACTGTAGCTATGTACATCTCTTATTTGATTTTAAAAATCATCCGTAATTTCAAAATTTTGCTGAATTGAAAAAACCTTTGGATTCATAATCCCAAAAAACTACAAAAGTCACAAAGATAATTGAAATTAATTATAAGAAATCATCGATTAAAATCAAAATTCTCTTGAAACAACTATCAATAAGGATATTAATTGATGTGATTAATAAAATATTAATAACACGAGCAATCCAAGGTAATAGGACACAAAACCATAAAACAGTTTCATAGGGATTGCACAAAATAAATGATTAATTTGTGCATTCTCCAAAAAATTTGATACACTTTCTTAATCTAGTATTATCATCATAAATATTTTTACAGGTATTATTCAAGATCAATGAGGAAAGGGGAAAAGGGAAATGCGAAAAAATTGATAGAACATATTATAGTATTGTAAATTGTCTTGTACTCACCTCCTGGACTAAGATGTTATCGAGTTTAAGATCGTTGTGTGCCTTGTTACAATTATGCATATAGTAGAAAGTTGAAGGCCACTTAAGTGCTACAGAATCTGAATCAAAAATAATATTTTATACCTTAAAGATTCTATAGTATGTGATACATGATTGATTACCTTCCAAAATAAGGTTTTTGGATTAGATTGTAATCATATATTTAGGTTGCATTATATTATAAAATAATAACCATGCAAAAGTAATAATTTTTGCAGTGACGTATCCATACTAGGCATCTTCCGGTAAAGAAAGTTCGGAACGTAATGAAAAACTAACTACATCTTCCATTTGGATAATGTGAGGATGATGTAGCTGATTTAAACATTTGATTTCAACTTGTCAAATAAACAGTTACTTATTATCTCGTATAAATAGACTAGTAGATTTTTACACCAATTATCTAATATCTTGCCTTGATTGTTTTTCTCCTTTGAATACTTCTTCACAACATCTCTATGATGTAGGGTGCCCTGGTAGATTTTGCTAGTGCAGCTACGTCCATCTCTTATTTGATTTTGAAAATCATCCGTAATTTCAATAATTTGCTAAATTGATAAAACCTTTGGATTCATAATCCAAACAAACTACAAAAGTCATAAAGACAATTGAAATTAATTATAAGAAGTCATCGATTAAACCAAAATTCTCTTGAAACAACTATCAATAAGGAAATGCACGGCTGCGATTAATAAAAGATTAATAACACGAGCAATCCAAGATAATAGAGCATAAAATCATAAAACAGTCCATAGGGATTGCAAAAAATAAATGATTAATTTGTGCATTCTCCAAAAAATTTGATACACTTTCTTAAGCTACCATTATCATCATAAATATTTTTGCAAGTATTATTCAAGATAAATGGGGAAAGGGCAAAAGGGAAAAACAAAAAAATTGATAGAACATATCATAGTATTGTAAACTATCTTATACTCATCTCCTAGACTAAGATGTTATCGTGTTTAAGATCGTTGTGTGCGATGTTGCAATTATGCATATAGCAGAGAGCTGAAGGCCACTTAAGTGCTACAAAATCTAAATCAAAAATAATATTTTATAGTATGTGATGCATGATTGATTATCTTCCAAAATAAGATTTTTTGATTAGATTGTAATTATATATTTAGGTTACATTATATTATAAAACAATAAACATGCAAAAATAGTAATTTTTATGGTGACGTATCTATACCTGCCATCTTCCAGTCAAGAGAGTTCGGAACGTAATGCAAAACCAAGAATACCTCCCCTGATAATCTAGCATTTCTTTTCATTTTTATAATGTGAGGATTATGTACCTCGGTTCAACATTTAACTTCAACCTGTCAAATAAAAAGTTACTTATTATCTTGTATAAATAGGCTATTAGATTTTTACACTAATTATCTTGTACGTCGTCTTAATTATTTTTCTCCTTTGAATACTTCTTCACGACAACATCTCTATGATGTAGCGTGCCTTAGTAGATTGTGTCATTGTAGCTACGTCCATCTCTTATTTGATTTTGAAAATCATCCATAATTTCAAAAATTTGCTCAATCGAGAAAACCTTTGGATTCATAATCCCAAAAAATTACAAAAATTACAAAGACAATTGAAATTAATTATAAGAAATCATCAATTAAAGCAAAATTCTCTTAAAACAACTATCAATAAGGATATGCATTGTTGTGATTAATAAAAGATTAACAACACGGGCAATCTAAGGTAATAGGGCACAAAACCATAAAACAACCCATAGGGAATGCACTAAATAAATGATTAATTTGTGCATTCTCCAAAAAAATTGATACACTTTCTTAAACTACCATTATCATCATAAATATTTATGCATGTATTATTCAAGATCAATGGAAAAAGGGAAAAAGAGAAATACAAAAAAATTGATAGAATATATCATAATATTGTAAACTGTCTTATACTCACTTCCTGGACTTAGATGTTATCGGGTTTAACATCGTTGTGTGCCTTGTTACAATTATGCATATAGCAGAGAGCTGAAAGCCACTTAAGTGCAACAGAATCTGAATTAAAAATAATATTTTATAGTTTCAAGATTCTATAGTATGTAGAATGTGATGCATGATAGATTATCTTCCAAAATAAGANGTGCAACAGAATCTGAATTAAAAATAATATTTTATAGTTTCAAGATTCTATAGTATGTAGAATGTGATGCATGATATATTATCTTCCAAAATAAGGTTTTTTGATTAGATTGTAATCATATATTTAAGTTAAATTATATTATAAAACAATAATCATGCAAAAGTAGTAATTTTTGCAGTGATGTATCCATACCAGTCATGTTTCGGTCAAGAAAGTTCGGAACGAAATGAAAAACTAAGAACACCTCTCCTGATAATGGAGCATATCCTTCCATTTGGATAATATGAGATTGATGTAGCTGATTTAAACATTTGATTTCAACCTGCCAAATAAAAAGTTACTTATTATCTTGTTTAAATAATCTAATAGATTTTTACTCTAATTATCTTGTACCTCACCTTGATTGTTTTTTTTTTCGAATACTTGTTCACGACAACATCTCTATGATGTAGGGTGCCCCAGTAGATTGTGCCACTGTAGCTACGTCCATCTCTTATTTGATTTTGGAAATCATCCATAATTTTAAAAATTTACTCAATTGAGAAAACCTTTGGATTCATAATCCCAAAAAACTATAAAAGTCAAAAAGACAATTGAAATTAATTATAAGAAATCATCGATTAAACCAAAATTCTCTTAAAACAACTATCAATAAGGATATGGATTGCTGTGATTAATAAAAAATTAATAACACGACCAATCCAAGGTAATAGAGCACAAAACCATAACACAATCCCAAAGGGATTGCACAAAATAAATGATTAATTTGTGCATTCTCCAAAAAAATTTGATACACTTTCTTAAACTACCATTATCATCATAAATATTTTTGCAGGTATTATTCAAGATCAAAGGGGAAAGGGGAAAAGGGAAATACGAAAAAATTGATAAAACATATTATAGTACTGTAAACTATCTTATACTCACCTCCTCGACTAAGATGTTATCCAGTTTAAGATCGTTATATGCCTTGTTACAATTATGCATATAGCAGAAAGCTGAAGGCCACTTAAGTGCGACAAAATCTGAATCAAAAATAATATTTTATAGCTTTAAGATTCTATAGTACGTGATGCATGATTGATTATCTTTTAAAATAGGGTTTTTGGATTAGACTGTAATCATATATTTAGGTTACATTATATTATAAAACAATAACCATGCAAAAGTAGTAATTTTTGCAGTGACGTATCAATACCAGCCATCTTCCGGTCTAGAGAGTTCAGAACGTAATGCAAAACTAAGAACATCTTCCATTTGGATAATGTGAGGATGATGTAATGTGAGGATGATGTAGCTGGTTTAAACATTTGATTTCAACCTATCAAATAAAAAGTTACTTATTATCTTGTATAAATAGACTAGTAAATTTTTATACTAATTATGTTGTACCTCGCGTTGATTGTTTTTCTCCTCTAAATACTTCTTCATGACAACATCTCTATGATGTAAGGTGCCCTAGTAGATTATGCCACTGTAGCTACATTCATCTCTTATTTGATTTTGAAAATCTTCTGTAATTTTAAAACTTTTCTAAATTGAGAAATCTTTTGGATTCATAATTCGAAAAAATTACAAAAGTCATAAAGACAATTGAAATTAATTATAAGAAATTATCGATTAAACCAAAATTCTCTAGAAACAACTAACAATAAGGATATTCATTTCTACGATTAATAAAAGATTAATAACACGAGCAATCCAAGATAATAGGGTACAAAACCATAAAACAATCTCATAGGGATTGCACAAAATAAATAATTAATTTGTGCATTCTCCAAAAAATTTGATACACTTTTTTAAGATACCATTGTCATCATAAATATTTTTGCCGGTAATATTCAAGATTAAAGGGGAAAGGAGAAAAGGGAAATACAAAAGAATTGATAGAACATATCATGATATTGTAAACTGTCTTATACTCACCTCTTGAACTAAGATGTTATCGGGTTTAAGATCGTTGTGTACTTTGTTGCAATTATGCATATAACAGAGAGCTGAAGACTACTTAAGTGCTACAAAATATGAATCAAAAATAATATTTTATACTTTCAAGATTCTATAGTATGCCGTATGTGATGCATGATTGATTATCTTCCAAAATAAGATTTTTCGATTAGATTGTAATCATATATTTAGGTTGATCGTGCAAAAGTAGTAATTTTTGCAGTTACGTATCCAAACCAGCCATCTTTCGGTCAAGAGAGTTCAAAATGTAATGCAAAACTAAGAACACCTCCCTTGGTAATCTAGCATATCCTTCCATTTGGATAATGTGAGGATGATGTAGCTGGTTTAAACATTTGATTTCAACCTGTCAATTAAAAAGTTACTTATTATTTTGTATAAATAGGCTAGTAGATTCTTACATTAATTATCTTGTACCTCATCTTGATTGTTTTTCTCCTTTGAATACTTTTTCACGACAACATCTCTATGATGTAGGGTGCCTCGGTAGATTGTGCCATTGTAGCTACGTCCATCTCATATTTGATTTTAAAAATCTTCTGTAATTTCAAAAATTTGCACAATTGAGAAAACTTTTGGATTCATAATCTGAAAAAATTACAAAGTCACAAAGACAATTGGAATTAATTATAAGAAATTATCTATTAAACCAAACTTCTTTTGAAACAATTATCAATAAGGATATGCATAGTTGCGATTAATAAAAGATTAACAACACGAGCAATCCAAGGTAATAGGGCCTAAAACCATAAAACAGTCTCATAAGAATTGCACAAAATAAATGGTTAATTTGTGCATTCTCCAAAAAACTTGATACACTTTCTTAAGCTGTCATTATCATCATAAATATTTTTGCAGGTATTATTCAAGATCAAAAATTAAAAAGTGAATATAGGAAATTGTCGTCTTGGACAAGTAATATCTCTCCATCTCTCCATCTCTCTGTCACACACACCCACACCCACACACCCCCCTCACCCACCCATACACACGCTCTCAAAACTTAAAACAACACCCTATGTTTCACGGACTTGGTGCGAGTGTCCATTGGAGGTATGTACCTAGACACTGGACTCATCTAATCTAAAGGACTTGCACACTATGACAAAATATTTGTATTTTACATATTTTTTCGCATTATAGTGATAAAATAGTGTTCTATGTTGTAGTTTCCAAAATAGTCAATTCATTGCTTATGACTAAAGGAACACATTAAATAGTACAAATGCAAAATATCTTTAACCTAATGAGAAGTATCAGACGAATGTCTCATACCTTTATTGTGTTCATGGTCAACAGAGCACAATTAGATTGTGAAAGTTCAAAATAAGAAGAATTTTGTGTTTATTTTCATTAATAAGAAGAACTTGAACTACTAAAACAGATAAACTAGCAAATGGTTGAGATTCTATGAAAAGTAGATGCATACATACAATACTCTTGAGCAATTACTTGTGGGACTTTAACACCTTCGGGTGGCTTAACAGGATGAAAAGAATGGCATCATTACAGAATGAATAAACTGCAACTAGATTGACATATATTAATTTTTTACAATGCTCAATCTTTAAAAATTGAAAATCAAATATTCAAATTGATAATCTCTAGTTAGTTTATTCGAAGCAACCTAATCTAATTATCTTACATCGTCGAGCTATCAAGTCTCTAATCTTCTCTTTCTCAATTCATTTCGGTTAGTGTTTGGGCTACTTCATTTCTTTTCGTATCATGCATCCTTATGTCAGTGAGAGTTTTTAATTGTGAATCCAACTCCTCCAAGCATAAGTTGCTTTAAGACTTTATGGAAATAAATATTATGTACAATTATTTTGGATTATCTTGGTTTGGACTTTTATCCTCTTTTCAAGAGCATTATATTACTTGAGCTACTATGAATATAAAGACTTGTCTATAAAATTGTCTTTGCAATAATAATAGATGACATATAAATTCAAATGGTTCATTTGCGTGAGTGCACCAATTAGTAACATTCAAATATCTACGTCCAACTAAACATTTAAACATGTTTCAAAATTTAACCATTCATAAGCAGTATGCAGACTTGTTGGTGCAGTTGCCTAATTCTTTCAAATTTTGTTTTAAAAAAGGTTGAACAAATTATTAGAGCTTTTCTGTGGTCTATTATTGAGCTAAAAACTTATTCTGTTGATGTAGCCTGGGAAAAAGTTACAAAACCAAAGGAGGGAGGACTTGGGATGAAGAAAATTACTGAGTGGAACAAAGCTTTGATGATAAAGCATATTTGAAATCTCTTTACAGATGATAGTAGTATATGGACTCAATGGATCAAGGCTTAATAATTGAAAGTTAAGAGTTTGTGAGAAGTTAAAATTCCAAATACATGTTCTTGGTTTGGATGAAGATTCTGAAGCTTAGGTATAGTACTAGACCTTCTATTAAGCATATCATAGATGATGGAAATAAGATCAAACTATGGTTTGATGATTGGCGACCTCTTGGACCTCTGATTTCTAGATGGTTTGGGAGAGTGATTTATGGTTCTGAGTTATCCAAGGATTCTATGGTTAGTTCTGTTATTCATGGTGATTAACGGTATTGACATTTTATTAACTCTAATGCTTTAAGAAGTATTCAATTGGAAATGTCTCTGTATCTAACTTGTAGTGAAAGAACAGATTAAATATTGTGGTCTTCATCTATAAATGGTAAGTTCTGTGTTGATACAGTTTGGAATTCCATTAGAGCTCATAATCTCAATGTTGATTGGTATCATTTACCTTGGTTTGGAAAAGTTGTTACCTAGTGGAGTTTTATATTATGGTTTCCAATTACAAAGAAATTCCGAACTAGAGATAGACTTCAAGAGTTCCATAGGAGTATAGATATTACATGTATACTCTGCATTGAGGCTCTTGAAGACCATTTATTCATTTGTATTTTTGTTGCTCCTACTCTTCTAGAATTTTGATGGCAGTATTATAAAAGTGTGATGTTATATTTTAGTCAACATCTTGAGATGAGATGGTAAATGAAGCTGTTATCAAATGGAGGGGGAAAGCATTACAAAATACTATTGCAAAGTTCTGTTTATTTGCAACAGTGTACTACATTGACGTGAAAGAAATTCGACATTTGTACAAAATTGAGGATTATTAATAACATGATTTCATATGGGGATTCTCTTTGAAGATTTCAAAATTTTCCTCGGCGGGACGTATTATGGGGATTTGGAGTGTTAATGGGTAGTTTTGAGAAATGAATTGTTGGAAATTTGTATTGTTGTTTGAGAAGTGAGGTGTGCAGCTCAAACCTTATGGTAGAAGTTTTAGCACTAAGTTTTACTCAATGTGTTTGATCATTCTGTTTTACTGAATGTATCCCTAATTAGGGGTTTCTTTTTTTGTTATTTTTCCCCTTTCGCTGTAAAACTTTCACTCATATCAAATAAAATTTGTTTATTTACCAAAAAAAAAATTCAACAACTCCTCAAGAATTTGCAATTGACCACTTCAATGTCTATGCAATTTGGGTTTCAATGCATGTACAATATGGCCAGAAACATCTAACTAAATATACACATGGAATGCCAAACAAATATTAGTTGATATAAATCACGAGAATAAGCTAGGTATTCCACTCAAATAACTGCTGTTCACTTTTTAAGAACTTATGAAAAATATCTTGCGTCAATCATAATCTTCTATTTTTTAAAATATTCTCATTTCATACTGTGTTAGCATAGAATGTGAGATACATAGATAGAGAGCTAACCGAGAACGGCCGAGTGATATCAACTTTCCACGCCCGTGCCGGTGTGGGGTTACGTCTTTTGAGCTTGTGTTGTGTAGTAAGATTGACAGAAAAGAGGGAAGAGAGAGGAGAGAGGAGAGAGGAGAGAAGAAAGAGAGGGACACTAGGATAAAAAAAGGTTGTATTTCGTAATGGAAGGGGAATTGCACTTTCTACCCAAAAAGGTTTAAGAATTTTTATTTTATTGCATTTTCAAAAATTAAATTTCTTACCTTCCATCCTCAATGTATTAAAAATTATTGCATTGTGGCCCTTTTTATTTTGTTAACTTCAGTTGTTTATTATGTCAAAAATCATCCCATTGCAATTGGCGAAATGAGTAACAGAAAGACCGCATTGTAATATTTTCAATACATTCAGAGTAGGTTTGTCAATCGTGTCAAGTGAGGTGGGTTCATGTCGTGTATTAAACGTATATAATTGGTATATGAATGAGCCGTGTTGTGTATTTCTTCTAATTGATTTCACTCATACTAAATTCGTTTATTAATCGTGTTGTGTTGGCACCACTTGCTTATTAAATGGGTGGTTTAAGGAAGACCTAAATGATCTAATTTTATGTCATGTTTAACGGGTCGTATCATATTTTGACACCCTTAATTCATGGTGTAATGTAAAAAATTTAATAGTCGAGAGTGTAAAGTGAGAATTCTAAAATTTTTTAGGGTGTTAAATAAAATTCACCCAAAACATTATCATCAAAATTGGATTAGACCGACTAGTCAATCTGGTAAATCAAACCCTACATCAGATAGATTCTGCTATTAGAATGTGTGAGCACATAAGTCTTTAAAAGGGCCGATGATAGCTTAAACCAACAAAGAAATATTAAATTGGTTTTGGACCCGAAAGTCTAACCCATTAATCTCATATAAAAACATTTGAAAAAACAAATTAAAATAATCTTAAAAATTTTAAATCTTCCATTCAAATTACCCATCAAATCACTCTCATTGTCCAATCTCTCTCTCTCTCACACATACATACACACATTTTTATCCTAATTTAAAAACCAACCAAATACATATAACACAAAAGACAAAAAACAAAAAATTTAAAATTTAAAATAATTCTTGAAAAATAAAAGGCCTTATTCATATATGTCAAGGTCGAGAGAGTCACTCCGATAAGACAAAAGAAGAGAGAGAATTGATAGAAAAGATAGGAGAGAGATTAATTGGTATACCAAAGGTACGTTGAAAAATATTAATTTAGAATGGACTAGAGAATACAAAAGACCACTTTGACACGTTCAAAAGTGTCTTATTTGGACTTAATAACTTGAAAAAACATTTGATTGGACTTTTAAACAATTCTCATTAATGACTACTACACAATGATTCTGTGCTGTCAAAGAAACTGCTACTATTAAGAGGATTTATTGTAATTGAATGCAAAAATTGGGAACTTTGTTTAATCAAATGAGCAAACGTTTCATATTCACAGAAAACCAAATGCTTTTTAGCAGTGAATGGTCCACAGTTCAAACTCATCGCAAGCTAGCATTGACATGAAAAAATTCACTGAATAAACAATGAAAAATACTAGTAGAGGACAGGCCTTGGTGTAGGTATACGAATGCTCGATTTTGATCAGTGAGTCAAAGATTTGATTCATGGAAACATCCTATCCTAACTACCGGATAAAATTAAGAATGTTAAAATATATTACGACTTGTTAACACGGCATGAAATTAGAAGATTTAAATTTTTATTAGGCTACCTATTTAATAAACGAATTGAATATGACTGTATGAGTGAATTAATTCAAAAAAAATACACGACAAGACTCGGTATATATACCGATTATATACGACACAATTTGTTAAATATAAAATAATAACGAATTAAATATGAATGAAATATTCTTAATACGAACCCGTTAAGACTCAATACGAATACATATCACCCCACATGTACGCGTATCTAGGTAAAATTAATTGTAATAATCTCATATATTGGGCTACCTTTTTTTATAGCAAGGATACATTAAAATTCAACCCCGAAAATGGGAACTTTCTTCAATTAGACGGGCACATGTTTCATTTTCACAACCTAAAACGGATTGAGCATTAGTATTGTTGTCATTCAAATGATAATATCAACTCATGAAAGTAGGGTTGAGGTAGAAAAATTCTCTTGGTGACTATGTTTTCCATTGTATTATCTGCAAATGCAAATCCTTGAAGGAACCTTGGGGTTGGATGCAAGCCCACTTCTAAAACTCCCTCTAGAATCATAACTACCTGCCCCATAGTTGGCCTATCCTTCTCATCATCTTGAATGCACCAACAAGCAACTTTGCAAGCTCTTGCGAGCTCTTCTACATCAGCATTACCATCCAATTTTCGATCCAAAAAGGTCAGTACTTCTTCACCTCCATTCATTTTATTCGCAACAAACCCGGACAAACCCGGCCGAGAAAGTATTAGTCCGTCCCATCATTTGAAAACATATGCTTTCGGTGTGATAGCTTCGCCTGAAATCCATTCCGGGGCAAGATATCTTATGGTTCCTCTTATGGTTGTCAAAACATGGCTAAATTCTAGGCCTAGTAGCTCTGCAAGGCCAAAATCAGCCACTTTGGCGTTGTAATCAGCATCCAGTAATATGTTCTCGGGCTTAATGTCACAATATATGATACAATCCCTGCACTTGTCGTGGAGATAAGCCAATCCTTGGGCAGTCCCAACTGCAATGTTATACCACGTTTTCCAGTCTAAAACACCTGAATCTTTCCAAAACAAGTGTGATTCTAGAGAACCATTTGACATGTAGTCAAAGACTAGAAATCTTTCCATACCTTTGATGCAAAAACCACGTAGACGGACAAGGTTAATATGTTGGATCATACCTATTGTCCTCAATTCTGCGCGGAACTGCTTCTCTCCTTGCTTCATGTTTTTAAGTCACTTCACAGCTATGGCAACAGAGTTTGGTAGTGTCCCTCTGAAAACAGAACCAAAACCGCCTTCCCCAAGTTTTTCTGAGGAATTCTTTGTTGCCCTTTTTATATCCCTGTGCTTGAACAGCACCAAAGAATCATCAACTGTCTCAGATGTGTCCGTTGCACGCCTTCTCCATATTGTTACAATTACAATGCCAAAGACAGCAAAGAAGCCTCCAACTGCACCAACAACGATCCAAGCATTTTTAGCAGTCATTTTCTTTTTCTTGGCTGTTCTTCTTCCCACCAGCTCGGATGCTGCAATTCTTACATAGATATCCCTTCCGATGTAATCATCCGATTATTCATTATCATAAGCATAAGCAGAGCAAGAACAGATCCTTGAGCAAGCTGATTCGCATTGTTCAATGTTCCCTAGTGTCAATGACTCTGCATTCAATGGAAAACGCGTGTTTTGAATCACGAAGAACTTGTCATTTCCTCCCTCATTGCATTGCAAAGGAGTTCTGCTCACACAACCCTCTATGTGATTTTCCAATTCCCAATCTTCAATGATCTCGGTTCAAATCCTTGCACACAATTGCAAAGAGGGTCACTCCTGGTAGCAGCTACTAAATGCACCACAGAAGGCATAAACTTGGCATTGTAGAGGTGGTTGACTCCAATACTCGCTCCAACCTGTGCAGAACTTCCCCCAAATGAATTGCCGGAGCTGGCCACCAGAATCAATCACAAATCTAGTGAGAGTAGTAGGGAAACCAGCCTCATAGGTGAAGAAGCTCTCATTCTCATTAGACTCATGTGAGGTTTCTTATATGCCAGGATGAAACTTAATTTAGATACAGGTTATTTGATATTGTGTGGCAGTGTTTGAATTTTGAAGTCAACTGATAGTTTCAGGGAAAGATGGAAAGAAGATAAAGGGTGCTCCAGTATCTGACTTTATTGCCAAGAATAGACAGTAGATGGAGAAGAATTCCAAATTTGCCGCTATTTTGGAATACAAATAAAATGAAACAAAAAGGCTAGGAAACAGATAACCAATTGACATAGTGGGTAGACATAGTCAAGAGGACCCAAATGACAAGTTGTGAGTTGAGTTCGGAAATTAACTTTCCTAAAATGAAAGTAAGATTGTCTACCACTTACCCTTCAAAGATTCAGCTATAGCTGAAAGTCTGGTATCTACTGGCAAGACATTCAAAATAACTTGTTATCTACTGGCTTATGATTGCAAAATAATGACTTAAAGGCTCAACTTCGAACTTATCCAATACAAAAAGGCCCAATCTCCAGTCTCTAATTGGAATTCCATAGCAAAATCAAATGGATAGGATATTACAGTCAATTCAACTTAACCCCTGGATCACCATGTAACATGGACCAAACAATGTTATCATGCATAAGACTTCCATGTATAACAGAATCTGAAAGAAAAGTTATAACACTTGTTGGACTTTGTAGAGGTTATTTCCTGAACTCATACAAGCTTGTGAGATCTACAAGTAATTATTGGCCTTTCTATTTCTAACCATAGTTTTTTTTCTTCTTTTTGCAAGCCAAAGGACAAAGGTGCATCGTTTAGACAAATCTGTGAATTTAGACTACAGACCCCACATTACCAAGCCAAGATCATACTTGCACTGGATATCATCTCCACCTCAAATTAATGAATGCTTGGAATCAAATTTCTGACTTCCGTAGTCAACCAAGCTCCTCCACAAAAGGTTAGAGATAGAACTCAACAAAGTCAAAGATAATGTCTTGCTTGACTTTTGTCTTCCAAAACAAACACAAAAGTCCATCATTTGGACGCCCTCCCACTTAAACACACAACTTTCCCTGGACTTGTCCCACCAGATGAGTGATGTGGCTTCGAGTCTCATCCATGAAGTTATTCCCACCTCGTGTGATACACAGAATGAATACCAATAATTCCTCGATGTGGACTAGAGAAGCTTACACAATTATTTGCATGTGAGTTAAAGGAATGTGAAGCTATATTATTCCCATGAGAAGTTAATTACAGCAGTTTCTAACGGAATATAAGTCATAACGTCCTTGCTAATGGAAGATGACAAAGTACAGCCATTGATAGTTTAACTTAGGATGCTCTGCATGAAGGGGCAAAACCAAAGAAATCTTTCTTGCCAAAGACCAAACAAAAGACCCAACATTAGCACATAAGATTGGAAAGAACTGAGAATCACATTTCTTAGATCACAAGTTTTAAAACCAGGTATCATTTGATGTTGGCTGTCAATCTTACACGATGCTCTTCTCTTTCAGTTTGGTGACCCAGACACCAACTTATCTTACAAAATATGGGGGAAGACGTGGGATTCCTTTCAAGATCCTATACAATCAGCTGTCACAAGTTACATTATTTACGGTGATCCACATCTTGATGATATGTTTAATCTTCAGAAATTAAGAAAAACACAAAAAAGTCATTCAGTTTCACCAGGCCATCAATAATCCCCCCAGTGATCCTATCCATATTCACCATCTTTATTGAGATCTATTGTTGCAAAAAGTGAAGTATGCCCTTGAAATGAAATGAATTGAATTGTTCAATAAAATCATGTCCTTCCACTAACAAAAACCACATTCTATGATCAAAACATGGATCAATAAATTATTTTAGTTAGCTTAATCATAAGAACACCTCACTATTCAGTATGAGTGACTGGTGAGAAATGGAACCACTTGCACAGCATTCGTGTGTCATTCAGATAGAGGATGGCAACCACTCAAGTGTTACACCAGCAAACATTGGAATAATATTCCCAGATGCATATGGAAATGATTCGGGTACCTTCCATGGGTTCTTGTTCAATTTAATTTTTGATGTGTTTCTCGGAAGCCCATAGAAGTCTGGCCCATTAAAGCTTGTAAATGCTTCTAGCTTGTCAAGTGCACCAGCCTAAACAAACACAAATTCTTAACATTGCTGGTATGAAAAAATTAGTAGTCAAGCATGTTGTTGCATTTCATTGACATTCAAAGTTGGAAACATATTACAAACCTGTGGCCAAACAACAAAATTAAGCTTTGTTCAAATTAACCAGGAAATGCACACATGATCATATCAATCAACAATAACAAAAAATTGCAGGAACATTAGTGGTTACAAATAGCTATTGCATCTGACAGAATTTTCATTCAAAAATTTATCTCCCTGCTGCTGGAACTTAGTGCCAGACCATTGGAAAAGGAGATACTATCAAAAACATTCTGAGGAGTAAATCAACAAAGCTCTATGGTTTCAAAAACTGCACATAGTCAAAAACATGATTTTTGGGTTGGCAAATTTGAAATTGACCACACTGGAAACTCTCAGATTATCTAATATTAGCAATACAGGTCAACTGCTCGGAAGGTCCCTGACAAATCAAGTCAGTCAGAGCCTATGACTCTTGATCCCAAAACAAGCTATCTTATAGAAGACAACCAACACAAGCCTACTCAACAAATCTCATAAGGCCTGTTCGCATTGCAACTAATAGAAAAAAATGACTACTAGACTAGACTAGTAGTGGAGTGCTCTTTGTTGTTCGGATCCAAGAATACTGCTACTAAGAAAATGAGAGAGGTGTTCCAAGAATGGGAAGGAGGAGAATATCCTCAAAGTCGCAGTTGTGCACACCCCCTAATTCCACGCGTGTATATATATGGTGGATTGGTGGGACTTGTTTTACTTTTCTTTTCTGTTGGGGGTGGTGATAAGAGTTTCATTCTCCATAAAACTACATGCACCAAATTTCCTACACCAAATGATGTGGCTCAATCAGAGTCATTTTATGTTTAGTGGTAGTCAGTGAGACCCAATAATGCAACACATTGATTTGGAGAAAAAAAATTGGTAAAATATTTGGTGAGTGTAACATTGTTTTTTCATTATTGATCAAGAGTAAGTGCCCATATAACATACAACTGGTCAATGTGGATATTCCTTTTCTAGTATTGCTGGGCCAATTGTCTTTTTGACTCAAACACTTGCAAACTCATCTTTTACTTTTAAGCATTCTGGTTATTAAGTGCAATTACCAAACAAAATTATCAGATGAGCTAAAAGTGATGCAAAATGAAAAGCTAATGATAGTTAGACAGAAACTACCTCTTCAAAAACCTTGGTATAGAGTGACAAGGCAACAGGAGCATTGTAGATTCCGGCACATCCACAAGGACATTCCTTTTTTCGTCTCTCGTGAGGAGCACTATCAGTTCCAAGGAAAAATCTTTTACTTCCACTAGTCACAGCAGAGACAATAGCCTGTCCTAGATGAGGAACAAATGAACAGATTCAGACTCCAAGACAATTGAGAGAGAGACAGAAATATTGCATGAAAATCATCCATAAAAGGGAAAATTATATAGGACTTATTTACTCTTTTGAACATGGAAAAATTTCCGATTTTTTAACTACACAACATCACTCACATTTGTTGTCTACAGTTATAGAATTAGAATGTTTCCGGTTAATGCTAAGATGCCATGCCATGCTTATTTCCCTTTATTCTTTTACAGATACTGTTTTACCTCCAAAAGTCCATTCTTTATTTTTTCATGGTATTTTAAGTCTTTGCAGAATATTGTCAGAGCCAAAGCCTTTCTACCTTCTTTCAGGAAGTATCTCATAATCAAACCACTGCCAGCATTAATAGGAGAATATTGCTAAACTAAATACATGTAATTTATCTTAGGAGATGGTCCACAACTTCCAATCAGCACTGTTAGATCACTATTTACTGACTCGAAAGCACAAGTACTTTTGTAGAGCAAAATTAAGCCCTCAAACGTTTTCGGGCAGTGTTTACCACTGATTGATAATGATATTACAAGCATGAAAGATAGAAAATTCCCATTATTATGCACTAGCCAAGTGCTTATTTTCAAGACAAATACATAATTCTACCTTATTTTCTGTGGGTCAAACCAAAGGATCAAAAGTATATTTTGATGCATAGTTTCAGTCACCTAGGAAACATAAACTTTTCAAAAATAAATTTTCATAAAACATCTCGAAACATTCCAAAACACCTCAAAACAATAAGAGTTTTGCCATTTAATCAACCATTTGTTTTGGCTTCCATGGAAACAGAAATATTTTAACTATTTCAAAACAAAATTTTCATCCTTGGTTCAAAGCGAGAACCACATCTCAAACCAGGTCATTGTCAATAGACATTCATTAGTGCTGAACTAGTAGATGAAACAATCAAGTGTAGGCTGACATTTAAACTCATTACCGATAAAAATGCATATTTAATACAGGTCAAATCTATTACTAAACAATGGCATCCCCAAGGCACTGAAAATAATAATAAAGCGAACAGAAAACACCTCCAAGGATCAAGTAGACCTGGTTCATCTGACCACTATACTGGGGGAATAATCAATTCGAACTGAGAAATGTAAGGATACATTATGTAAATACTAAGTGATGATTTCTCCACTAAAGTCCACAACAAGGAGCCATGGAACCAAGGGCAAATACCCAATAGCATGCACTGTGTCTCTTTGCAATAATTAACAGGCAAGGCCGATTGTGTCCTAAAATATCAGGTTTCTTGCAGTAAATGCCAACTAAAGAAAAGCCTGTAACTAAAAGATGACAGAGCATACAGAGCATGCAAANCATGCACTGTGTCTCTTTGCAATAATTAACAGGCATGGCCGATTGTGTCCTAAAATATCAGGTTTCTTGCAGTAAATGCCAACTAAAGAAAAGCCTGTAACTAAAAGATGACAGAGCATGCAAAAGAAAGAACATACTGTGTATTTCTCTTTTGAGTACTGGAAGGCAGTAATTGTGTGGCTGCAATCCTCCTTGAAAGAGGGAATTTCTATTGAGAAGAAGATGCTGAGGGGTAACAGTTGCTGCAACAAATCCTAACAAATAAAACTGAAATAAGACAAAATGTATACCTCAAAAATACATGGGAAAAAACCTGTTTGCTTTAAACGAGGGAAAAAGTAAAAAACAAAGATGACTAATAGAGAATATAAGACCATAGAAGTACCTTCATTGCAAGACTCAACAAACCTAACAGCATCCATAGTAGTAACATGCTCCATCACAACCTTCAGAAGTGGAAGCTTCTGTATTAAGGGCTGTAAAACTGTGGCAATAAATACTTTTTCCCGATCAAATACATCAACCTCAGGATCAGTAACCTCCCCATGAACCTGTAGAGAAAATATCAAACACATAAATTACACTCAATTAGGGGTCACGCTNCTGTATTAAGGGCTGTAAAACTGTGGCAATAAATACTTTTTCCCGATCAAATACATCGACCTCAGGATCAGTAACCTCCCCATGAACCTGTAGAGAAAATATCAAACACATAAATTACACTCAATTAGGGGTCACGCTATAAATTTACGTTAGAGGGGGCAAATTTTCACAATAACAAGGAAAAAATAGAACTTATATTTAATACATTAAATATTAATTAATAATTACTAATACTTTTGTTCAATACATTTACAATTATTCACAACTAGTTTTCATATTTTGAAAATATTCCATGATAATCTCATTATCAACGTCATTAATTTTTTTTTTCTCAATAGAGTAATGTTAGTTGGACCATGGTTCAAGGTCGCAACATTGGCCATAGACTTGGAGAATATTGAGACACATCGGTCGAGGTGTCGTGGTCAGGTCTGAAAAATTCTAAGAAAATTTCTTTAAAAATGTAAATAGCAAATCCATGCATCATATGTCCAAAGTACTTCATTAAGCACATCAAACACAGTGAAAATTGGATGTAAAGGTGCTACTAGAAATACATTAATAAAGACTAATGCTAGTTGACCCTAATTTGGGAATATAATCCATAATTACACCATAAAGTTAAAAATAAACCCTAGTTGATTCGTAAAATATACCAATTTAATGCAATAGAATAATAATGAGTTAATAAATAGAGAAACTATTATAGCCACATTGCATAATGAAGTATCCAAGAAAAATTAAAATACAATACATTAGTCAACAACCTATAAGTTAAAAATACTAGGAAAGTAAATTTTGAAGGGTGATTGGTAGAAAAAAGAAAGAAATGGAAAAGTAAACTCCAGATCTGATGCTTATGCACAGTTTTTGTGCAAACACTAATACACTACAAAATTAAAGTTGGTGAAATTACCAGCAGAGGCATATTATGCTCAACCATTTCCTCAAGCACAGGTAGACATTTCCCGAATAGGTCTGTAACACCATCCTGAGAATTTGTTGTGGCTCCGGCAGGGTACAGTTTTACAGCAAATACAACCCCACTCTCTCCTGTCACAGAAGTTTCACTAAAACAAACATAGAGAAATAGGACGAAAAAGAATCAACCAAAATTAATGTTGATAAAACTTACTAAGTTAGCTCCAATTATTCACTCTTGATTGGTTTCCTGCAAACCCTTCTTAGAGAGTAAGCAAGTTCATTTCCATTTAGATCCAACTCTCTATCTATTTATTTTTCAAGAAAAGCCTTCTTAAGAAGGAGGAATTTCGCATGAACCTTATTTGGGATTGCCAGAGATATGGAAAGGAGTAAACCAATATGCAGGTCACGAAACTAGATAACCATATAAATCTCCATGCACAATCCATTCAAATAGAAGTGATTGATGGCTATCATGATGCCATAGAAGTTAACAACATCATAAATTCTTTCTGCAATGAATTAGGTCCAACCCTTCAAGCTTAGGAACATTTTCCCAATTCCCACAATACCAGTTCTAGAGTTGTCGTTCCATTAAGAGAGAGAAAACATTATCAACCATTATAATTTGACAGCATTGAAATATCAAATGACAAATCAATAGCAAGACCAAGAATTTCATGCAAACATGGAGAGTTGTTTTAATTTTTAAACCATTTCTAATCTTAACAATTATTATCTTTTGCGCATAAATTTTAAGAGTCCATTGAAATAAATCTACTATATTATTACAAATACTAGTGGTGGATTTCACAATTAATTATGTCATGGAAATCATTAACATGCAGTAAAGTCTACATAGACATATTTCCTCATTTTAACGGAATATGCCTTCCTATTCCATTATGACATCCTATGATGCTAAATTTACGTGCCTATGCAATCATTCCTTGTGCTTGTGTATTTATAAAGAAAACAAAGATAAAATACATAAAACTACAACAAATAACATCAATTGAGCTTCAATCGCAACATGCTAAGTTCAATCTGATACTCAAGTACACTTATGAATCATAACAAACTAAAAGGCTCACAGATGGAAAATCGTATATTGAACTCACTTGCTAGCTTGATCTCATGAGGGCTTGTTGTGTCCGTTAAATAAAGTGTCATAAGAGGATTGAAGACACTGCTACCAGGCAATGCTTTCAGGATGGATTCCCGGTATGCCACAGCAGCAGCTGTGGTGGTGATAGGAGGTTTCAAATTTGGCATGACTATTGCCCTTCCAAAATGATGTGCACTGTAAAAATTATTATCAGATAAAGTAGCAAATAAAACCACTTACAGCGCAAAACAACACGACCAAATCTAATTACAGGAAACAAGACTACTGAATCTAAGCCATATTAAATTCAAGAAACTTGGTCGGAACTGAATGAGCGTCAATATTTTAAGATCGTTATAATAAACGTAATTTTAAAAAATGACCTGTGAGAAACAACAGCTTCAAGAAGGTCACCATCACGGAGATGAAGATGCCAATCATCAGGTCGGGTTATAGAGAGCTCCATCTTTGCACTACTGGATTTTACTTCTTTAACCCTTCCAGTTTTCGCTAAAGGTAATATTGACACCTATATCAAGACAAGATTATGATAATATAGAGANCCAGTTTTCGCTAAAGGTAATATTGACACCTATATCAAGACAAGATTATGATAATATAGAGATAATAATTCTTCATAATGCTATTGTAACTAGGGTGGTGGAAGTTTCGGACAGTCGGCCACACTCATCATACATTGAATCTTGGATAGTGTTGAAAAGCATGTTCTTGAAACATCAAGTTCATAGAGCACTGGAATATGTAATNAAGAGGATTGAAGACACTGCTACCAGGCAATGCTTTCAGGATGGATTCCCGGTATGCCACAGCAGCAGCTGTGGTGGTGATAGGAGGTTTCAAATTTGGCATGACTATTGCCCTTCCAAAATGATGTGCACTGTAAAAATTATTATCAGATAAAGTAGCAAATAAAACCACTTACAGCGCAAAACAACACGACCAAATCTAATTACAGGAAACAAGACTACTGAATCTAAGCCATATTAAATTCAAGAAACTTGGTCGGAACTGAATGAGCGTCAATATTTTAAGATCGTTATAATAAACGTAATTTTAAAAAATGACCTGTGAGAAACAACAGCTTCAAGAAGGTCACCATCACGGAGATGAAGATGCCAATCATCAGGTCGGGTTATAGAGAGCTCCATCTTTGCACTACTGGATTTTACTTCTTTAACCCTTCCAGTTTTCGCTAAAGGTAATATTGACACCTATATCAAGACAAGATTATGATAATATAGAGATAATAATTCTTCATAATGCTATTGTAACTAGGGTGGTGGAAGTTTCGGACAGTCGGCCACACTCATCATACATTGAATCTTGGATAGTGTTGAAAAGCATGTTCTTGAAACATCAAGTTCATAGAGCACTGGAATATGTAACAACAATAGTAAAAACTAACAATAATCTAACTCAAAATAAAAACTTCAGTTATAGACTCTCAATATAATTTCATTGCTACAAAGCTGGGAAAAGATCTTCCCCAATATTCTATCTAAACAATCAGTAACACAGAAAAAATCTTATGTTATTCCATTCTTTTATGTTAAATATTTTGAGTGCAAAATGCAATGGAGCATGTGAACGAGCATGAAAATTTTCCTCCTTACATTTAAAATTTGCCAATCTTCACACCTAAAATCCAAACAATTCATACCACTTTTGTCATCCTGTGATACACTGCAATCCACTGCACAACACTTTCATTTGAAATTTACGTCAGGTACTTGGCTCAATATGTTTCTTAACCAGAGACGCAGTTAAAAGGTTGGGGGACACTTGCCTCCTGACTTTTGAATTGCTCCAACTTGTGTGATGTTAAGAAATCATGATTTTGTTCAATTTAATACATTGTAGAGTGGTCGAATTCTTTTGTTCTTTTCAATTAGCCAGTGGCCAATTGCCCCCCAACCCCCAACCCAAAAACAAATGTTATATTTTTGCACTGAGTAAAACACATGTTAATACCTCATCTACATACATACATATACGTATCTATCTATGTATATAAAAAAAACATTTTTTTTGGGTGAGAGGGTTTGAGAAGTCTTTCCCAAATGCTTAATTTTTAAAAAATTGAAATATTTAATTACCCCCATCCAATCAAATTATTCCATTCAACTTCCTTAAAAACTCTCTCCACCTTTTGTAACTACTTTCACTTTGTTTTTAAACTTTTTCAATTCTAAATTTTCACTCGTTTTTCTTCACTTTTTCATATTTAACAAAAAATTATTTTAAGTCATTAATGAGTAATTTTCGTAAGATGAGGAACAGAAAAGGGTGATGGCAGGGAGACAACTTTTGTGCATCACACGGAGCGCCCGTTAGAGAGTGTGTGTGTGTGGGTATATATATATAGCATGAGAGAGACCAAAGAAAATCTCTTTTATCTAATACATTACTCCATTTTTTTTCAAAAAATTGTAAAATGGTCCCCGACTCTTTTGAAATGAATTACCTGTTGTAACCCTGTAACACACAATTAAATATACAAGATAAATGCACCACGCCAAAAGTAAAGTCTACTCTTCTAAAGAATCAACTTCTGAACAAGAAGCAAGATAATCCCAATTAGGCTTCTTAAGAAAATGAAAGATAATTTTGTCACAGACTCTGTGGGACATTGCTAATAAATTATTTTGTGCCTTTTTTGTTTAGACTTTGCTAAGGCCACAAGGAAATCGGTTTTATGTTTTATGCAATAATTCGCTATTGAATGTTAATGTATTTCTCATGCTTGAACTTGGAATTTGTTTTGTATTAGTTAGTGAATTGTATTTCATAATCTGCACCCCCGCCAAAAACAAAAAAGATGGGATCGTGGCTCCACCCCTATTCATTGAGACTTCAATATGTAGCAGATCACTTAGAACCTTAATCTACCCAAAAGTGCTTAATAACAACGCTATGAAAAAGTCTTGTGATCATTCTCAACTCATCTATCCTTTATCCTCTAATTTTTGTTTATTGACTCCATGTATATGGACTTGTTTTACATAAGATAGTTTTTTGTTCCACTTACAACAGAAACACTAAAATGAATGAAACCCTTCGTTTAACAGTTGGAGGAAATTTAAACACCTGGAGTGGCAGAAGCATCTACACTCGTAAAAGACTTCATATTCAAACACTAACTCGATCATGATTACATCCATTCACAAGTATTTTAATGCAAAAAAATAATTTAAAACTTCGCCTAAAATTGAGGTTTATTAAGAGGATAATACATACTTTGTAAGGAAAGACCAAAGTCTTTATCATTCCAAAGATGTAAGAAAATATAAAGCCTTTGCTAAGTTTGAGCAGTTTGTCTGCCCAAAGAGAACAAACCTGTGATCAGAGAAGCTTATCCTGTAATCCCTTTTTGCATAATCTAATTCTTATAGTATGGTAAAAGAGCTGGAACAATGGAACTCATCCAATATTCTTTTCAGCAGAAACACTACTTCAACAATAAATAGAGAAAAAGTAAACGTCTCATGAATGGAAACAAAATAACATATGAATGAACTCTAAGGGCTTCTCTAATGATAACAATTACACCCATCTTCGAAATCGTTTTATAGGCACACATATGATTATGTTTTGTTTCATCAGCTACAACTTTTTTATTTTCCCTGCTTTTCTCAGAGACCAAAAAAGTATGTAAGTTCTTAATCTAACAAATGATTACAATCATTGCATGATAAATAACTGAATTCTGTAAAATAATGCAAATAATTGCATGATATAGACATATACGAATACACATTCTTTGCATCTGTTAGCATGTATGTATTTATGCAAGTGCATATATATAAATACTGTCTCCTAATGCTTTTCATCAAAAAGCTTCTGGTTGCATGATACAGACACATATGGATGCACGTTATTTGCATCTGTTAGCATGTATGCATGTGCATATATCAAATAAGAATTCCTTTTAAGAAGGGACATGAAAGAGTCTATATGGCCTGACTACAAATCTATGAGAGAGAGAGAGAGAGAGAGAGAGAGAGAGCACAAAGCGACCTAAACACTGGGTCTATACTGTAAGAACTACGATATTAGGAGCTAGCTCTTCAGTTAAGTCCATTCTCTTCATCATGATCTTAGCCTCAGCTTTTTCATAGATACTGATTCTAACACCAGACATTGCAACATATCTAACCACAAAAACGAAATACCTAGAACCCGAAATATTGTCAAACAAAAATCAAGAACCCAAAACATCACCTGTTGAATCCCACAATACAACCAACCCAAAAGTAATCTCAATTCTGCACCATAAAATGAAAAAGACCATAAAAAAATTAAGACATATATTGTCTTGTTTGACAACTCAACTTATAGGATAACTTCCGGAAAAAACTCAGTTGGTCGAATATTATTCTTCAAATACCATTGGCGTTCTAGAATTTTGTTAAGCCAAGGACATTTTGCATCCTTCTGCAAGTCTGAAATAAGGCCTCCCCTCATAAAATAGTTTTAGCTTCTGAAACTGCTATAATTAAGAATGTTAGCAAACTGAGAATAACTTCTTTAAACTCCCCTCAAATACTTGTACCCTCTTTTACAAACTTGATTTTCAACAATATATTTTCCCTTATCTGCTTCATGATACCTGTTCAGTAAAGCAAACTACACCAATCACTCTGTTTCTAGCTCAATGGAAGTATATACCACCACCAACCATGGGTCATAAATATTTCCACATGAATGGCATGCCACATAAATCTAGCCCTTATTATAGTGTGGATCACCCTCTGAGACGCACATAAGGCTCAACTGGTTAAATGGACAAACAAAGCAATAAATTACTTACTTGATTGAACACATTGACTTGACCGCTGCCATATACAGATATAGATATATAACACAAACCAAGACGAGAATTATAAGAATGAATCACAAATAACATAGAAATCATTAGAAAGCTCAATATTAGTACATGATAATTTATCTATTCATCTTTCAGGATGCAATGCCAAAAATAAATGAAAGAGTACCTGAGTGTGTTGTACTTGTCTGTGGTCGTAGCAGTCAGTGGTGGTTTAGGTGCAGGAGATGAAAGACAGGCGGGGGAATTGGAAGATTTTATGTGGGTAATTAGATAATTGAGAAAATGAATTAAACCATCTTTTTTGTTCAATAACAGTTTTTGTTTTGGGTAAGTCTTCTCTGCCTAGTTATTAAATGGGTCTGGACATCAACCCGGGAAAGGGACATGGATAATGGGCAACTGGGGTCAACTGGTCATACACAAAAATAGAAATTTATTATTGATAATAATAATTAATGCTACAAAATTCTAATAGTTATGTAAATAACACGCTTTATGTATGGTAGATCATATAAAAACACAGAAAATATCAAACTTGTACACAATACATTCAGAGTAAGACATTTTTACTGACCAAAAAATATAAGCATAAAAAAACCCAGAATTAAAGAACTTGGCCAATGCATTGGATTTTAGTTTCTATGCAAACAGAGCATCAAAATGGACATTTAATTAACGCATACGACCAACTCAAAATAAATACAAAAATGAGAATACTACCAGGCACCAGCTCAAAAATTATAACCAAGCGTATGTTCATTACCGGTACACTGGAGTTTTAACACCAAGATCAAGCACTCAGAATTCTGAAATATAGAGAGTATAAAGCTACAAAACACTGAATGAACAACACAAATGGGGTTGCACCTGAAACAAATGATGTTTCACGTTTAAAAATCGCAATTACCTGATGAAATGTAATGCCCTCCACAATGGGTACAACTTCAGTCAGATCCAATTGGCTAATTTTGTCATATTTTTGTGAATACGCTTTCAAATTTCACTACTGAAATCCACGGATAGCTATGATGAAACAGAGTCAAGGTATACATGTCATATCACGTTTTCATAGCAAGGGGAAGAAGTGCCATCGTGAAGTGAAAGATGAGTGAGAGAGATAAGAGAAATTACCTGGTGGCTGGTATCAGGCTGCGACGGCTAGTGAGAGAGACGGGTGGTATGGCCTCTGTGTGTGTGTGTGAGAGAGAGAGAGATCGAGAGCGAGAGAGAGAGAGGAGTGGAGGAGATCTGAAAGGCAGAGACGGAAGTGAAAATGACCCGAATGCCCGGCGGTTTTTTTAACCCATATGAAGTGGACGGTTCAGCGCAAAACAGACGGGTTGTCTAGATTAACGGTTCAAATGCAGCCCAGTCTGACCTGTGCATCGGTTTTCCGGGTATTCGGATTGGGCCGACCGGATTTAATGACACGGTTTTTTTTAACAAGATTCCTTCAAATTTTTCTTTTAAATCCGTTCTTAACTAATTATTAAATATTTATGAGTGAAAGTTTCACTTATACGCAATACTATTTAAATTAATAATAAGTGATGATTCACTAAGAAAAAACTAAAAAATAATAATTTGAGGGGATATCACATTTGCCTTGGTTAGGTTTGGGCATAACATAGGGTAAAAATAAAAAAATATAAAAGTATATTTCAATAACACCTCCTATATAACACGGGACTGGTAAGGGTAATTATGTAAAATTATGTACTCTGTTAATGTTGTTACCAAATAAAAACTGACAAGAGTGTACAATGATGGTTCAAAAACCAGATGAGATATCATTGAAATATCACTTAATTCAAGGGGTGTCATTAAAATTTATCCTTTTCGCACTTAAATATTTAATTTACCAATTTAATGATGTGTTTTTCATTATAACCATTGAATGTACAACAAATATCAATATTTAATAGAACCCATAATTAATCTAATGACTCTAATGAATCGGTAGACTTTTATAGCTAAAATGCAAAAAAAGACAAACTTATCTTACCAAAACATAAAACTAAAACAAAAGAATTTCAATGTTACAAATAGCACCCTTAATTTTCACTCTCTTTAAATTGAAGAGACAAACTTATCTTCTTACAATTTGATGCTTATAAATATGAATTCTTTATCAGAAAAATACAAATCCAACACCACCTTCAAGGATTGCATTGTATACTTATTGGAAGACCAAAACATTGATAATACACTACAAATATGACTGGCTTAGTTCCCAGCAGCACCTGCAGAATTTACCACCATGAAAAAAAGTGTCATTTTTTATAAGTAGATTAAATTAACTTTTATATCAATTTAACCTCTCAACAATGCAATTTGACTCAATGTCGTCCTTTCGTCTTTATTTATTGTTAACTTAAACAAAAAGTCTCATGTGCACATCATATGGTCTTAACTATCCTAATTTGTGATACATGCACGAGCCTTTTCGACAAAGTTAATTGCAAAATTAGACGGAATGACTATATTGGATCAGATTGCTAGTTATGGGACTAAACTGACATAAAAATTAATGTAGGAGCTTAATGGACACAAATGACACAGTTTAGAAGTCATTTGTGCAGTTAATTCTAAAATAAATATAAAAAGATCGGAAAAAAAAGCACATAAATCAAAGAAATCAGTGTGCAAATTTTAGTACCCTGTGGAGAGGACTTTTGGATTGCAGTTTTGAGCACCATCTCGTAGGCATCTTCAATGCATGCTTTCAACTTATGGGAGTTTATGAAACTCTTCTCCATTGCCATGGCAACCCAAAGCTTTCCCATATAACTCACCATTGTTATTGTTAGATCCTGCAAATCCAACAACTCCATGTTAGAAAAACAAACAACAAAATAAATTTTTCAGGAGGAATTTTAGCAACGAAAGACGAATTTTAATCTAATACATTTAATTTCAACCGCCAGTTTCATCTTTCATAGCCAATAAGTTTCGACCGATGCTTTTTAGCCACAAATTATATAGTTGTAACCAAAATTATATAACAGGAACCTAAGTGACAAAGCAAAAAAAAAAAAAAAAGGTAAGATAATTTACATGAGAAGGATGAAAGGCTGTGACCCTTGGCCACAGCCAACTCATCTTTCCAAGGATATTACCAACCAGAACACACACACACCCCCCCCCAAAAAAAAAAAAAACCACCACCACAATTAGCGAGCAAATCTTAGGCAAGGAAGAGGCAAAAAACTCAGCTCAACCATTGACAAGTTTCAACATTAACATATTTTGATAATAACGAAAGAGTATTCCACATGCTCACTTGCGCATGCACACGTATACATACCTGCGGACTTCCGACCACCGTGTAGTACATGCCACTAACAGGATGATTAGCCAAAGCCAATTTTTCCACTGGCCCGATCAGATTGGAAATCACTGTGCTCGTGTTCTTAAAAGAGTTATAAACGTACCAAGAGGCTGCCTACAACTCCAAGTTCAAAAAGAAAAAAAAAATTGCAGCTCAGTACACGAGACTTTTCTCGCTGAAATTCACTATGCACGATATATAATGTACAGTAAACAAATATTATCTACCTGTGGACCTCTTAGTCTTCTCAATGTCTCCAGGAACATGCTGGTGAGGTGAAAAGCAAAAGAGTTTCTTTTTCTCTTGATCAGTTGATGTGCTTTCCAAATGAAGTTGAGCGGGTCTGAAGATTCAGCAACAGTTAGGTTGGGTATAGGAATGTGCAGGAATGTGAGTTGGTTCCCCCACAACATCTTAGCATCAGGTTTGAGCATCTCACTTACTGACTTGTAACCACCAACAGCTCTGGTATTGAGCACCACCAATGCAGTAGAATCTGCTTCACCCGACGCATTGCTTGTTGATTGCATATATAATCGTGTTCCAAAGAATATTATTCCCGTAATCACGTCGTTAATCGTCTGTGAGAAATAAGTTAATATTTATATGAAAGTTGAAAGGATTGATAACCCTAGTATAAGGAATATAAAAGATTACCAAAAACCATGAAATCCAATCCTCATTTGTTAATGTTTCAATATGGTTTACCTAATGTCTGACAAAAGTTTCAAAAATAAATCAGAAACAAGAAAAATTTAGGATTGTGCCTGAAATATTTTTGAAATGTTCATTTCTGAGCTAACTGAAACTATGCAATGATACAAATTTCAATCATCGCTTAGCCCCTTAAAGGGTTTTTTCCCACTTTCATGGACAAAGACTTACATAGATCTGTTAAAAATTCTTCTAATCCCTCTAGACAAATATCTGACTGATCAGTCATCCAAAATCCCTGAGCATTTTTAAGAGTTGTAGGCCTATTCTTGTAAAAAAAAAAAAATTTTCATATTAAAGAAAGAGGGTTTATAGGATTTGAAAATATGATGCATAGAATTTAGTATATGCAGTTAATTATGGTATTCAAATCCCTAATAAAACATACCAAGCAAGTAATTATGTCCTAGAATTCTAAATTATAATACCACATGGGAAGTATCTAAGGGGCAATTAATCTATTGGAAATTCATTATTTATTGGTACATAAAAAGACTATAAGCGTACCGCCCAAAAGGATTTAGAATAATAAGAGTCTAATAAGATGTCTAGAATGTGTATTCTGATAGAACATGGAAGAGGTATGGGTTTTATTAGTTTGTTGACACTTATAAATAACTAGTCAATACATACGGGCGTTTCATGGGAATTATTTTATATTATAAATTTAATTTTGTATTTTATTATGAACCATTCAAACATCTATGACACTCGACAAAAACAAATTATGTCAAAAAATATTTTCATATTAAAGAAAAAAGATTTATAAGATTCCCATGTATATGATTTAGTATGTCATTAACATGAGATATTATGGTATTTCAATCCAATAAAACACAAAAGCAAGCATTTTGTTCAAGAAAATTTCTAGTTAATCTGAAATTTATTTGGAAAGGAATATCTATAGATATAGGTATAAATATAAATATAGAGATACTTATGGAAGATTACAAGGGTTCAAAAAGATTTAGGAGTAAGAATCTAATTATTGACAATATTGAGAAAATTAAAGTTTTTCTTAGTTGCTGATATTTATAAGTGAAAAAATAGATATAGATATACGTTTTCACCAATTTCCTAATAAAAATTAGGAAAAGCTTATGAGCAAACCTGGCCCTGGTCCCCCAAGTAAGGTGTCCCACAGTAATAGTCATGGGTGGGTGGGCTGCCCCATGGCGTAGGAGTCATTAGTCATTATTGGTAGCCATGGCTGCCAACTGCCTCCCATTTCCCCGGCCTGGCCCATTGACATCCCGTCCTGGCTGTACTAGTTTTAGTAAAAATTAGGATCGAATCTTATTAGATGAAATGATTTGAATTCGTGAAAGAAAATTTTTTGGGATAAGTTCATTTTTAATCTTATTAGTGAGTAGCTAAGTCCATTTTTTTTAATTTCAAAAATACTCTTAACAGTGTTAATTTTGGTCAATTATAGAAAGCTAAAGACATTAATTGCAAGAAGATATATATGGAAACCGGTGATTGAATATAAGAATGCTTGATTTACGACGGTAGATTACAAACTTTCCTTAATAATTCAAATTTAAATTATTAGTCATTATTTGTTATGTTATACATTAGAATAATAAGTTTTTGAGTTTTTGGAAGCATTGTGAAGGTGATAAAAATTGAAGCTGGAGTTTAATGTTTTTTTCAGTTGAAGTAATGAGTATGAGTTTGAGATTTTGAAGCTAGAGTTCGAGTTTGACTTACTATTTATTAGAGTTCAGGTTGATCTTGACTTCGTATATTGGAACAATTTTTTATTCAGATTGCTTGAGATATTCATTGTGATTAACTGCTACTACGAATAATAGTGTTATATTTGTGATTGTTGGAATTTCAATGTTATTTGTCAAAATTTCTATTGCGACGAATTTTACGATCCTCTGAAAGTTTGAGATTTTTGGGGGTAAATTGAAGGTGATGAAGGTTGAAGCTAGAATTTGAGATTTTGAAATCGGACTATAAGTCTAAGTTAGAGATTTTGAAGCTGAAGTATGATTTCGAGTTACTATTTGTTTGGCGCTTCTCAAGTTATTGATTAGAAATATCACGACCATCTAGTGTAATAAGTTATCAATCAAGTATTTATGTCTCATGGATCAAATTTGAATCATATTACTATTAATGTTACTGATGATATTATTATTTCTGTACTAATATAGATAGTAACCATTCGTGCAACAATATTACAAACTCACTGAAAAATGTAACATTAAAATAGACTTTCTTAAAACATGTGATTTCTTAAGTAGGAACAAATTTAAGTCATGTTACTGTTCATGTTATTTTTTGCACTGATAATTTGGATAGAGTTTCATCTATTTTTCAAACAAATATATACAAATAATACCTAACCTTGCATATAATAACATATCACTTCTACATATAACACCATATCAGCCTTCTAAAATCAAATGATTCACTAAATCGGAATATATTTGATTATATTACTATTTGAGTTATTATTTCATCACAGTAACATAAACGTTTTTCCACAATAACACAATGAAGCAATTTTCGATTGTTTTTTCCAATAACCGATCTACAAATGGGAAAACTACATCATTTAATTTAGTAACACTGAATCACACATTAAAATTAGGAAAACAAAAATCAATGAAAAATTTAAAATTTAGGATATGAATAAGATGTTTAGAATCCCTAGAATGAACAACAATTTTTTCAATAGATTTCACAGCAAATTGGAAAAGCAAATCGAATATGGTATTAACTGAATGGATTTAGTTTAAAATTTGAATTTGAACGATTTTTGAAAATTTTCAGTTACGTGTTTGTTGGAGAAGGAAATTTCGTGATAGGAAAAATCTTTGCCAGATTTGTAGGTGTTGCCAAATTTGAAGGCACTGATGTTGAAGGAGTTAATTGCTTCCATTTGTGAAAAGGTTTCCTTAAACGTAGTTTATTTCACTTCTAAAGGAAAATTATAGTTTGACAAAATTAACAAAAAATTGACTTCATAACAAATAAGTTTTCTTATCGTACTTATTTCCAAATAAGTCTATATAGAGGGACTGACTTCCAAATTTTTCCTAGTTTTAAAAGAAGACGAATGATATATAATGTAAGACCTTAGAGTCATATTTGGATGCTAGTAATCTTGATTGGAAATGAACATCTTATTTCCAAGAAAGTAATTCCTAGATTTTAAATGTCATTGGAATGTCATATCAAATATTTGGTCAACGTCAATAGTCTTGTATGAGATTTAAAAAATTAAGCTTATGTCTTCATATAGGAAGGAAACTCCAATACCTCTCCTAACCGTTGCATGCAACCTTTGCAAAAATACTGATTTCATCTAGGGTTGTACTACTGTTTTCTTTACGGGAAGGAAAAAAGAGACTCCACTTTTTTATCGTAACGTCTGTAGAAAGACTGCTTTGCAAAGATTCCTCAAAACCACTATCATCAAAATCATCCGTACAACAGCTCTGCCCTCTTTAGGCTAGGCTCCTCTGTTGCATCAACTGGATCCACTCCCATGTTACCTTCCTTTTTAAGGATTCCTATCATTTTGGGAATCAAAATCCCTCCTTTGGCTTTGTGTATTGAATGCCCACAGAAATGGGATTCTCATAGATTAGGGAATAAGATACTCATTCCCACTCAAGATTACCACCATCCAAACATGGCTTACATATTTTATGATTGTTCTTTTTTTAATCTTTGGTATCATAAGGAGATGAATAACATAATTGCTATGAAAAGAAAAAAACTATCAGGAACATTGCATGAGAAATTCAACAACAGAATTTATATATGTATATGTGTGTGGGTGGCATGGTAACAGCATAATCACACAGTATGCTACAGAAAAAGGGGATGAATTACCACATCATGATTGGCCTTAATTTGTTTGATATGATCAAGAGAGAATGTCATGGTAGCTATATTGGACGGCCGGAACTCAACTCCATCGTCTCCGGATCGAATTGGTGTCCGATCATCTTTCACAACACTGCTCTTCAAGATGCTCCATCCAAAATCAGATATAGTGTTAAACATGGCAGTTAAAAGTCTGGGCACACTCCTGAAAATGCTAACACTGTTTTGCCTCGATTTCGAGCTCGATTGACTTGAAGGGAATGTCAATGGAAGGGAAGGATTGTCAGCTCTTTGTAAACAAGAAAGAAGAGCTCCCATCAGAGAATAACCATCACCCAGAGCATGGTGAAGTTTGAATATTACATTCCCTGCTGCATTGCTTGTTGGGTGCTTGATTATATGAATTTCCCACAATGGTCTACTTTGTGGAAATTGATCCATGGCAATATTTGTTAAGTAGTCACTGAGGCACTTGTCATAAAATTCCAGTGACATTCCCGGGGGGAAACTGGGAACTCTAACATGGTCATTAAGATTTATTTCAACCCGCTTCCATTTTTTTTGGCCGTTGTCATTTGTAACCTGTTTTCACATTTTTAAATAATTTGTATCAATATAAAAGTGAAAAATGAAGTATAAAAAGTGGTATTCTTTAGTGAAATGCTAAGTTCAAAAAAACGGAGATCATCACATGCATCTCACATGATCACACTTGAGGTACATTTTTTAAAAATTTTCGATATTAAAGTGACACAAAAGGAAAACTTGAAAGACTAAAATAATACAAGTTGTAAATTTGNGGTATTCTTTAGTGAAATGCTAAGTTCAAAAAAACGGAGATCATCACATGCATCTCATATGATCACACTTGAGGTACATTTTTTAAAAATTTTCGATATTAAAGTGACACAAAAGGAAAACTTTAAAGACTAAAATAATACAAGTTATAAATTTAAAGGATCAAACTGACCCCTTAAGTGTGGTCACGTGAACATTTCAATTAGTCAATTCAAACAAACGTTTTTTATTAGACGAAAGTGATGGACATTAAGAAGTTAAGGAACCAAATCGTCACAATTCAAAGATTGGTTGACCACAGTGATACAAAACACCTACTTGAGGGACTATTAATGTAGTTTACCCAAAACATTACCAAACATTCAAAAGCAATGTTCTTGTGGGTGGCTACGTTAGAGATCTGATAGAAATGGGNGAAAGTGATGGACATTAAGAAGTTAAGGAACCAAATCGTCACAATTCAAAGATTGGTGGACCAGAGTGATACAAAACACATACTTGAGGGACTATTAATGTAGTTTACCCAAAACATTACCAAACATTCAAAAGCAATGTTCTTGTGGGTAGCTACGTTAGAGATCCGATAGAAATGGANTGTAGTTTACCCAAAACATTACCAAACATTCAAAAGCAATGTTCTTGTGGGTGGCTACGTTAGAGATCTGATAGAAATGGGGACGGCCAATTTGAAAATGTAGTTTTCATCTTTTGCTGGCCGAAGACACTCTGAAATGTACTTAACAGTGAGATCCAAGCAAAGGGATAGTTGTTCTTCATGTTAGGATAAAATGCTCGAGGAGAGAGAGATAGAGAGAGAGAGAGGATACCATGATGGAAGAGAAGCGTGGGTTGATGGGCAAGAAGACATTTTGTATCAAAGACATGGTCTGTGAGTCATCTAGCGGTACTTCAAATTCCAAAACAGCAAGAATAGAGAGAGATAACACCGAGCTGTTGAAGTATTGAGAAGTAGGACTCACAGGTTCTGACACTTCTTCAAACTCCATTGTGAATTGTTGGTTTGGTGGGGATGGGGGTGTGTTCTTCTTGTATATAACTTATGTTTCTTCTTGGTGACAAAGACACAGTTCCTTCCTTCCTTCACATGTTGGGTGTAAATGGTGGGTGAGTCCTTGAGACGACAATAACTGTTCAGTGAGGCAGCATTTATTTCGAAGAATTTTAAATATGATCATGTTATTTTCTTCTGCTTCAACAACTTGCCCTATATACAGCACATCTCTAAAGTTTACTTTGCAATAATGAATCCAAACACCACCTACTGGAACTGGAACAATACTTCTTTCTTACCAAATAAATTTGAGACACCTATCATACAGACAGAAAAAAACTAATTTACCCTTTATTCGCCGGTCAAAACTAAATGAATAAAACTGAACCCAAATCCAAACACAATCCTATGCCCATGACCCATTCCTAGCTAGACCCATGTCAAAACACATGTGCCATGCGCCCATAACAAACAGACTGTGAATCGTATTGAGAGACGTGAGTTCGTCTCGAATCTTAACGAATTTATGTTAAAAAATATTTTATTTATATCGGATTTATTTAAACACGAATCGTGTCATATTAAGNCATAACAAACAGACTGTGAATCGTATTGAGAGACGTGAGTTCGTCTCGAATCTTAACAAATTTATGTTAAAAAATATTTTATTTATATCGGATTTATTTAAACACGAATCGTGCCATATTAAGTTTTTTATCGTATATGAACTATAATATATAAACGAGTTGTCTCATGTTACATCCACTCATTTATTAAATAAGTGACTTAAAAAAGACTTAAATTCTTTAAATTTATGTCATGTTCGTGTCGAATTAACGATTCTCTTATATTTTGAGACACCCCCTACAACTGCCCTATCCCCACACAGCTATGGTGATTCTGTTTGACTTTTCTTACAGAGTCTTAAGCACCCTCAANTGTCGAATTAACGATTCTCTTATATTTTGAGACACCCCCTACAACTGCCCTATCCCCACACAGCTATGGTGATTCTGTTTGACTTTTCTTACAGAGTCTTGAGCACCCTCAACACAACTAGGGTTTCATCTTCAAACAGTAGCGGAGAAAGAGGAGGCGGTGGTGGTGATGGGGGTGGGTAATTTGAGCTTATAAACATAAGATTCATGAACTTATGGTTGGTTCTGGTGATCGAAATCGGTTTGAGCTTAAATTCTTTACCATCTTTCTGTAAAACTTGTGGTTGACAGACAACCACTTAAAAGACAGACACATCATCTAGTTGGGTTGGAACCCATATTATTAAATAAATTTGACACATCATCTTTTTTTTAATTTTCTCTTCCCAACTGTCCAACCTCCTTGTTCATTCATTCATCTCCTCTACTGTCGCCTATCAACGATACGACAGTACACCAACAGCCACCTGTTCATCCACAACCACTTCTTCATTCTCTCAAACTTAATTATTATGAATAATGATGTTACATAAATTTAAAAATATATTTAATAATCATAATTATTGAATCAATAAATTTCAATAAATATTAAAATTTACAGTAAAATCAATCATCGCAATTATTCCACTCTCATAAGCACGTCCCTCTCCATCAACTGGGTGATATTGTATAAGAGACAGAGCNGACAGACACATCATCTAGTTGGGTTGGAACCCATATTATTAAATAAATTTGACACATCATCTTTTTTTTAATTTTCTCTTCCCAACTGTCCAACCTCCTTGTTCATTCATTCATCTCCTCTACTGTCGCCTATCAACGATACGACAGTACACCAACAGCCACCTGTTCATCCACAACCACTTCTTCATTCTCTCAAACTTAATTATTATGAATAATGATGAATAATAATGTTACGTAAATTTAAAAATATATTTAATAATCATAATTATTGAATAAATAAATTTCAATAAATATTAAAATTTATAGTAAAATCAATCATCGCAATTATTCCACTCTCTCATAAGCACGTCCCTCTCCATCAACTGGGTGATATTGTATAAGAGACAGAGACAACAGTTTTTTTTTCTTCTCTTTTGTTCATCTGAGCTATGAAAGAACCGATTATGTAGGTATACCCGGTACACAAACACAAAGCTTCCGTCGCTGCAAAATCTAGAAAAAATTAGATATATTCAGTCTTATACATGTAAGCAAAGAGACTTTTTATGCGGATTAAGTAACAATAGGATTGTCTTAAATGAGATATTTTTTGAAAGGTATCAAACAAGATTGGGTCAAAAGGGAATGGAAATTGCCGGCCAGATGATGAGTTAAATGGAGAGATCAACTGGAGCAATTGGAGAGAGGGCGGAGGCAGTGTATGCAACGGTGGCGATGGCAGTTTTAGCTGCGGCAGTGGTGTTGTTGATAGGCTATGGGGGTGGGTAGTCGTTATGGCAGATTGGTGGTGTTTCTCAGACATCCGCTGTAAAAGATTAGGGATTGATCACAGAAGTATACATTTCAATCAACAATTTTTTTTTATATCAGGAATCAACAAGTTGATTATGGCTGATGTTCCAGTTTTTAAGTGATTGCCCGTTTTGTTTACAGATAATCCCTATAGAATCTAATTTTTTTTTTTTAAATTATTGTTATTATTAACACCGTTGGATAATAGATTTGAACCGATAACCTCTACTCCCTCTGGGGTTAATCATAATTTATAATTTGCAATTAGAACAATATGAAATAATTCATGTAGTTGAAAGAGTGATGTGAAAAAATTTAAAAATTCAAGAAACAAAATAAAATCTAAGTCTATAATTTAAGAAGTTGAAGTGAAATTTGCTCTTTTTAAACTAATCATCACAGTCTGTGGGGGGGAAAGTATTATCTATTTTTGTCTTTTTTTCATTATATTACTGTCGACTGGTATCAGTTATAAATGCGCTTTTACAATGGTGGAAGCAAGAGCTGCTCGTGTTGCTGAAGGCAATNAATGGCCCCTTTTGTCTCTAGATATGTGTTTCCTTTACAGTAGATGTGTTTGATTTCTCATCTACATTGGGTTGGCAACAAGTTCTTTAAAGTCTTCAATGGTGAAAAAAAATATTTTTTTATCATATTCATTCCCCTCAAATACTTATTTATCAAAATCAGTCATTTTTAAATTTATTTCTCAACTCCAATCATTTTTTATAAGATGTCATTCCAAATGATGTTTTCATCGACTTCATTTGAAATGACGTCTTCTAAAAAGTGATTGAATTTAAAAAATAAGTTTGAAAGTAATTGATTTTAGGAAATAAAGTTTTGAAGGGAATGAATATGATAAAAAGCTAGAAAACAACTAATGGTCCGACATACTTGTTCCTCAGAAAACATTTTTAAACTAATTCGAATTAGAGTAACTAATTTCAGAGCTTGAGAGATAAATGACANGGGTGATATTGTATAAGAGACAGAGCCAACAGTTTTTTTTTCTTCTCTTTTGTTCATCTGAGCTATGAAAGAACCGATTATGTAGGTATACCCGGTACACAAACACAAAGCTTCCGTCGCTGCAAAATCTAGAAAAAATTAGATATATTCAGTCTTATACATGTAAGCAAAGAGACTTTTTATGCGGATTAAGTAACAATAGGATTGTCTTAAATGAGATATTTTTTGAAAGGTATCAAACAAGATTGGGTCAAAAGGGAATGGAAATTACCGGCCAGATGATGAGTTAAATGGAGAGATCAACTGGAGCAATTGGAGAGAGGGCGGAGGCAGTGTATGCAACGGTGGCGATGGCAGTTTTAGCTGCGGCAGTGGTGTTGTTGATAGGCTATGGCGGTGGGTAGTCGTTATGGCAGATTGGTGGTGTTTCTCAGACATCCGCTGTAAAAGATTAGGGATTGATCACAGAAGTATACATTTCAATCAACAATTTTTTTTTTATATCAGGAATCAACAAGTTGATTATGACTGATGTTTCAGTTTTTAAGTGATTGCCCGTTTTGTTTACAGATAATCCCTATAGAATCTAATTTTTTTTTTTTAAATTATTGTTATTATTAACACCGTTGGATAATAGATTTGAACCGATAACCTCTACTCCCACTGGGGTTAATCATAATTTATAATTTGCAATTAGAACAATATGAAATAATTCATGTAGTTGAAAGAGTGATGTGAAAAAATTTAAAAATTCAAGAAACAAAATAAAATCTAAGTCTATAATTTAAGAAGTTGAAGTGAAATTTGCTCTTTTTAAACTAATCATCACAGTCTGTGGGGGGGAAAGTATTATCTATTTTTGTCTTTTTTTCATTATATTACTGTCGACTGGTATCAGTTATAAATGCGCTTTTACAATGGTGGAAGCAAGAGCTGCTCGTGTTGCTGAAGGCAATGAAGGACTTCTGGGGAAGGTAAGTGCCCATAGAATGAGAATATCAACCAGAACTATATAATTGGAGTTCAAAATTTTAAGCATGTACATACAAAATTTAAAAGGCCAAATTAAACTCCAATTTAAAATTTTAATTGAGCACAAATCTGTCTCGCAACCCCACTTAGTTTTTTTTTTTTGGTTCAACCGATAGGCTTGTTCAAATCAATTTACGTGTTCGATAGGAGTAAGATAGACCTAACCCTAAAGCATTGTTAAAATTTAATTTTAGAATTTCTAAATTTATAGCTCTATGTCAATATTTATGCAAATCCTTAGGGCTATAACCCACTTAATTGAAGTATTGATTACACCGACGTGAAGTTTTTAAGTCGGTGAAGGTAGACAAAGTTGTGAATCAACGCAATTAAAGCCTTGGTACGGAGGCAGCAATTCATAGCAAGAGTTACCAATTGGGACACCCACTCTCCAAAGAAATCAATACGATTACCTAACCATTATGGCAATTAAGTGGCATTCAACCACGTATATCTCTTTCTTTCTTGTTTGGTTTCATGGGGGCCAAATGGCTTAAAATCTAAGAGGAAAGCAGAGAAATTGGTTCATTTTCTCTTGGGATTTCTTCTGAATCATGGCTATTTCCATATGGCAATGGCCCCTTTTGTCTCTAGATATGTGTTTCCTTTACAGTAGATGTGCTTGATTTCTCATCTACATTGGGTTGGCAACAAGTTCTTTAAAGTCTTCAATGGTGAAAAAAAATATTTTTTTATCATATTCATTCCCCTCAAATACTTATTTATCAAAATCAGTCATTTTTAAATTTATTTCTCAACTCCAATCATTTTTTATAAGATGTCATTCCAAATGATGTTTTCATCGACTTCATTTGAAATGACGTCTTCTAAAAAGTGATTGAATTTAAAAAATAAGTTTGAAAGTAATTGATTTTAGGAAATAAAGTTTTGAAGGGAATGAATATGATAAAAAGCTAGAAAACAACTAATGGTCCGACATACTTGTTCCTCAGAAAACATTTTTAAACTAATTCGAATTAGAGTAACTAATTTCAGAGCTTGAGAGATAAATGACACAAATCTTGACACCCTATAACTATAACCCAAAAAAAAAAACAAACACTTAATGGGACGGCGGCTTTACAGGGCCAGATAAGATGCATGGCCCCTCACCAATATATGTTGGGTACTTTAATCTCACATGACAATGTCTGATTGATAATTGATAGTTCAAACTTTTTCATTAACTGAACTTACATGTCTAAATGTATAGACAGGGACGGCCCAACATAAATAGCGGCCTTAGACGAATAGATTTAAATGCTGTTTATGGTTCTAAATAATTATCAAATTATATCTATATTTTATTTCTTGAGATGCAGAAATACATTATTTGAATTCAAGGGTTGCGTATGTAAATTTCAATAATCGAACTTGAATTAGAATGCCAAATGTATTTAAGTCTGTTTTTGGTTAAAGATATATAAGAGAATTGAAATCTTTATTTTTTGTAGTAAATTAATATTGTGAGGTACGAACGTNTAAATCATCCTCTCAATAGATAAGAACATTTATTTATACTAAAATAAATTCTAAATGTAGGTAGAAGGCTGGATTTGGAAGAATTCTTTTCCAAAAAAAAGTATTTTAAGGTTAAATCTCGTGCATAAAATCTTGGGGGGCGCAGTTATAAAATCTGTTCAGACTTCGAACTTGAATTTCTCATATTTAAAGGCCGATTCATGAAATTTTCGTGAAATACACTTTTGTAACCCTTGAAATATTTTTTCCAACCCCACAAAAATCAATACATTATAATATCGGAGTCAAAAGTTATAACAAAAATACTGAAGACGTGTCAAATCTTTATTTTTTAGGATATTTTCCTAATCTAACTTTAAATAAGATTTCTTCTAACTTGAACTCTTATAAGTATTAAATTGTTACCTTATCTTCCAATCTTCCTATATTAATCTTGACTCTTCAATCCTTAGCAATTGTGATTCTTCATCTAGTGATTGTCTTATTCATTATTATTTTAAATCAACTAATTTACTTGCAAAATAATTTAAACAACTAGAAAAAATATCAAACTAGAAAATTAAGAAATTTAACACATTTAATCACAAATAATATGCAATTAATAAATTATTAAATATAATAAAATAGCATTTTTAATGGTTAATCACACCCCTAACTCGAATGTTACTAGTCCCTAATAATACATGGATCTCAACATCTAAAAATTAAAAATAAAATAACCTAATAAAATAAAATATNTTTTATGACTTTTTTATATATGATGTACTGATCTTTATAACTTTCTTATTGTATTTTATTATAATTATTTATATATTATCAAATTTATTGTGTTTTCTTTAGTATTATTGATTTATTATATTAGTTAATTGGTACAAGTTACTTTAATTAAATTGTTAAAATGATCCAAAAATTAATAAAATATTTGTTTACCTGATTTCTTACTCGATTGTTTTGATTGAAATTTGGAGAAGAGTAATACACTTGATAGGGTAGGGTTGAATAAGAAAAAATATTTTTGCAAAGTATTGGGTAAAAAAATATTTTATAATTCTTACTGGTAAGGTAGGGTGAATACACCTAATTGAATCAAATCGAATTGACACAAGATTGGAGATTTTCGAAAGCAGAAAAAAAATGAGAACGAGTAAAAGAATTTGTAGTTGAAATTGAGGTTGATGGAGTAGAAGATAAAGGAGGGTTTGCTAAAGTTGCAGACGCCATTTGTATGGAATTTCTCTTTGGCCACCCCCAGCTGCGGAGCCAGGATTTCACTTAAGAGGAGGCAAATTATAATTAGAAATTTTTTGAATTTCCAAGCATAAGAAATGTATGAAGATTCAGGATTAAATTATTAAATAAAATATAAAACCGATAAAAAGGTCAAAATAATTTTTACTTTACATAATTCTACTCACTCATGTTAAAGTGGGACACAATATTCTTTTAAAACTCAAAAATATCTATACGTGATTATTTTTACGTTAAATTTCTCATCAATTCATCATTTTTTTTATTATGAACTCATCTTTCATTTTGTTGAGCAATTAATTTATTGGAAGAGCCAAAAATATGGTTTTGGGTTCGGACATATTATCATTTGCATCTAACCTAACCTCTAAAATACCAAAAAAAGGTAATGGTTAGCTATACAAATATTTATAGAAAATAGGGACAATGTATTAAATTTAACTATTGACTATTAATAAATATATGAATCGAAATATTTCATATTTATTGTACTCAATTACAATTTTTTTGTTTTGATAACAACTACCTATTTTTCCCTAGTGTTCATCGTAAATTATGAATAAAAGGGAATAAAAATGTGGTTAATTTCTTCATTTAAAAGAGTTAGGATTGAATATGATAGTGCTCAAAATTACTCTACCCAATTGTTGAACAACTCTGGGATAAAGTCCAATGGGAACTCTATGAATACTTAGAACAATGGGAAAATAAATATTAATGTTAAGCCAAAGAATAGGATATACGTGGTTCACCTTAGCTGAAAGACTAAGGTTACATCAACTTTAGTGAAGGCTCTTGCTCTTTAGGAATTGTATTATTTGAAGAAGAAAATAGCGATTACAGTGGGTTTTTTTGGCTGGGAACATTTTTACACAATATTTTCTAGGTAAAAGCTATGGGATTCTTTTTTACGGTGGCATCGTCTTCTATTTATACACTTGACTATCTAGGGTTTCTTTGAGTCAATTTTTCTTGGTTGATTCTGTTGTTCCTTCTTCATTTGTCCTGTAGCGGGATTTGCCAGCTTGATATCTTCCATGCCCACGATCTTTGCAGCGGAATGTACGCGATATTCCCTTTGTCAGGGAATCGTCAGACATTATCCCCATATCTCCTGGACACGTGGCATGATTGGGGTCTGGGAGTACTTGAGGCTTGTGCTACAACTTTAGAATTGATTACCCAAGTGTTGGTTATGCGAAGTAATAAATTTCTTGGGAGTCTGAGATCGAACCACAAGGAATTGTGAAAATAAGAGACACAAAACAAATAAAAGAAAATTGTTTTGAAATTTATTTGAGTAAGAATTTATCCAACAGAAGAAAGGTGGGTTGATTAAAACAATAATTGAAATAATAAAGCATCAGGGATACCCTTTCAAAATCACATGATAATTATTAATGATTTAGTTTTCGAACTCAATTGAGAATCAGCTAAAGAGTGAT
>CAUOFW020005647.1:26357-101549 GCA_963454935.2 Ilex paraguariensis | reverse complement strand
CAGTTTTTAAGTGATTGCCCGTTTTGTTTACAGATAATCCCTATAGAATCTAATTTTTTTTTTTTAAATTATTGTTATTATTAACACCGTTGGATAATAGATTTGAACCGATAACCTCTACTCCCACTGGGGTTAATCATAATTTATAATTTGCAATTAGAACAATATGAAATAATTCATGTAGTTGAAAGAGTGATGTGAAAAAATTTAAAAATTCAAGAAACAAAATAAAATCTAAGTCTATAATTTAAGAAGTTGAAGTGAAATTTGCTCTTTTTAAACTAATCATCACAGTCTGTGGGGGGGAAAGTATTATGTATTTTTGTCTTTTTTTCATTATATTACTGTCGACTGGTATCAGTTATAAATGCGCTTTTACAATGGTGGAAGCAAGAGCTGCTCGTGTTGCTGAAGGCAATGAAGGACTTCTGGGGAAGGTAAGTGCCCATAGAATGAGAATATCAACCAGAACTATATAATTGGAGTTCAAAATTTTAAGCATGTACATACAAAATTTAAAAGGCCAAATTAAACTCCAATTTAAAATTTTAATTGAGCACAAATCTGTCTCGCAACCCCACTTAGTTTTTTTTTTTTGGTTCAACCGATAGGCTTGTTCAAATCAATTTACGTGTTCGATAGGAGTAAGATAGACCTAACCCTAAAGCATTGTTAAAATTTAATTTTAGAATTTCTAAATTTATAGCTCTATGTCAATATTTATGCAAATCCTTAGGGCTATAACCCACTTAATTGAAGTATTGATTACACCGACGTGAAGTTTTTAAGTCGGTGAAGGTAGACAAAGTTGTGAATCAACGCAATTAAAGCCTTGGTACGGAGGCAGCAATTCATAGCAAGAGTTACCAATTGGGACACCCACTCTCCAAAGAAATCAATACGATTACCTAACCATTATGGCAATTAAGTGGCATTCAACCACGTATATCTCTTTCTTTCTTGTTTGGTTTCATGGGGGCCAAATGGCTTAAAATCTAAGAGGAAAGCAGAGAAATTGGTTCATTTTCTCTTGGGATTTCTTCTGAATCATGGCCATTTCCATATGGGAATGGCCTCTTTTGTCTCTAGATATGTGTTTCCTTTACAGTAGATGTGTTTGATTTCTCATCTACATTGGGTTGGCAACAAGTTCTTTAAAGTCTTCAATGGTGAAAAAAAATATTTTTTTATCATATTCATTCCCCTCAAATACTTATTTATCAAAATCAGTCATTTTTAAATTTATTTCTCAACTCCAATCATTTTTTATAAGATGTCATTCCAAATGATGTTTTCGTCGACTTCATTTGAAATGACGTCTTCTAAAAAGTGATTGAGTTTAAAAAATAAGTTTGAAAGTAATTGATTTCAGGAAATAAAGTTTTGAAGGGAATGAATATGATAAAAAGCTAGAAAACAACTAATGGTCCGACATACTTGTTCCTCAGAAGACATTTTTAAACTAACTCGAATTAGAGTAACTAATTTCAGAGCTTGAGAGATAAATGACAAATCTTGACACCCTATAACTATAACCCAAAAAAAAAAAACAAACACTTAATGGGACGGCGGCTTTACAGGGCCAGATAAGATGCATGGCCCCTCACCAATATATGTTGGGTACTTTAATCTCACATGACAATGTCTGATTGATAATTGATAGTTCAAACTTTTTCATTAACTGAACTTACATGTCTAAATGTATAGACAGGGACGGCCCAACATAAATAGCGGCCTTAGACGACTAGATTTAAATGCTGTTTATGGTTCTAAATAATTATCAAATTATATCTATATTTTATTTCTTGAGATGCAGAAATACATTATTTGAATTCAAGGGTTGCGTATGTAAATTTCAATAATCGAACTTGAATTAGAATATCAAATGTATTTAAGTCTGTTTTTGGTTAAAGATATATAAGAGAATTGAAATCTTTATTTTTTGTAGTAAAAGAATATTGTGAGGTACGAACGTAAGTAGGTATTTGTGTAGATAGAATTTTCTACAAAGAATGCGACATGGTTGAATATTACTGGAAAACCTTCATATTTAAACCTTCATGCGTCATGTTTTATGATTGGGCTGAATGTTTCATCACAATCAAGGCCAGTTTTCTTGGTGAAAGCCTTTAGCCACCGATCTTACCTTGTGTCTAGAAATGCTACCTACCATCTCAATGATGTTTTTATGATATAGTGGTGGAACTAGGATCCAAGTATTCTATTTTTGAAAAGCTTGATATTCGTCTGCCATAGCTGAGCACCACTCCGAAAATTTGGCAGCTATAGAATATGATGTGGGTTCAAAAGAAGAAGAAACAACAAGATAGGACTTGGGTTTGCATAAAGATTATTATTTTGAAGGTGGAAAGGGAGCAGAAGATGGCACTGGAGTTGGTGCAGGATCTGAGTCAGTTGGCTGAGAGAGTTAGAAAAATGTAGAGATGATGAAAGAGACTATGAGGTGTCAAGCAAAGGAGAGAATTGAAGGTGATAAGGATGAAGAAGTTACTGGACCAAGTCCAATGAAAATACATTGTGTAGTTTTGGACTGAAGTTTATTGGTGTTGTAATGAATTAATAAAGGATAACAGACACTTCTAATGATTCTTTAAGTGTTGATAGTCAGGAGAGGTGTGAAAAAGAAGTTCATATGGTGACAAAAAGGAAGTATTTGGACTTGGAAGTCTAATCCCTAAAAATTAAAACTCTCAAAATCTAGAAAAGTTTTATGACTTTTTTATATATGATGTACTGATCTTTATAACTTTCTTATTGTATTTTATTATAATTATTTATATATTATCAAATTTATTGTGTTTTCTTTAGTATTATTGATTTATTATATTAGTTAATTGGTACAAGTTACTTTAATTAAATTGTTAAAATGATCCAAAAATTAATAAAATATTTGTTTACCTGATTTCTTACTCGATTGTTTTGATTGAAATTTGGAGAAGAGTAATACACTTGATAGGGTAGGGTTGAATAAGAAAAAATATTTTTGCAAAGTATTGGGTAAAAAAATATTTTATAATTCTTACTGGTAAGGTAGGGTGAATACACCTAATTGAATCAAATCGAATTGACACAAGATTGGAGATTTTCGAAAGCAGAAAAAAAATGAGAACGAGTAAAAGAATTTGTAGTTGAAATTGAGGTTGATGGAGTAGAAGATAAAGGAGGGTTTGCTAAAGTTGCAGACGCCATTTTGTATGGAATTTCTCTTTGGCCACCCCCAGCTGCGGAGCCAGGATTTCACTTAAGAGGAGGCAAATTATAATTAGAAATTTTTTGAATTTCCAAGCATAAGAAATGTATGAAGATTCAGGATTAAATTATTAAATAAAATATAAAACCGATAAAAAGGTCAAAATAATTTTTACTTTACATAATTCTACTCACTCATGTTAAAGTGGGACACAATATTCTTTTAAAACTCAAAAATATCTATACGTGATTATTTTTACGTTAAATTTCTCATCAATTCATCAGTTTTTTATTATAAACTCATATTTCATTTTGTTGAGCAATTAATTCATTGGAAGAGCCAAAAATATGGTTTTGGGTTCAGGTATATTATCATTTGCATCTAACCTAACCTCTAAAATACCAAAAAAAAGGTAATGGTTGGCTATACAAATATTTATAGAAAATAGGGACAATATATTAAATTTAACTATTGACTATTAATAAATATATGAATCGAAATATTTCATATTTATTGTACTCAATTACAATTTTTTTGTTTTTTTTTGTTTTGATAACAACTACCTATTTTCCCCAGTGTTCATTGTAAATTATAAATAAAAGTAGATAAAAATGTGGTTAATTTCTTCATTTAAAAGAGTTAGGATTGAATATGATGGTGCTCAAAATTACTCTACCCAATTGCAGAACAACTCTGGGATAAAGTCCAATGGGAACTCTATGAATACTTAGAATAATGGAAAATAAATATTAATGTTAGGCCAAAGAATAGGATATACGGGGTTCACCTTAGTTGAAAGACTAAGATTACATCAACTTTAGTGAAGGCTCTTGCTTTTTAGGAATTGTATTATTTGAAGAAGAAAATAGCGATTACAGTGGGTTTTTTTGGCTGGGAACTTTTTTACACAATATTTTCTAGGTAAAAGCTATGGGATTCCTTTTTACGGTGGCATCGTCTTCTATTTATACACTTGACTATCTAGGGTTTCTTTGAGTTAATTTTTCTTGGCTGATTCTGTTGTTCCTTCTTCATTTATCCTGTAGCGGGATTTGCCAGCTTGATATCTTCCATGCCCACGATCTTTGCAGCGGAATGTATGCGATATTCCCTTTGTCAGGGAATCGTCAGACATTATCCCCCTATCTCCTGGACGCGTGGCATGATTGGGGTCTGGGAGTACTTGAGGCTTGTGCTACAACTTTAGAATTGATTACCCAAGTGTAGGTTATGCGAAGTAATAAATTTCTTGGGAGTCTGAGATCGAACCACAAGGAATTGTGAAAACAAGAGACACAAAACAAATAAAAGTAAATTGTTTTGAAATTTATTTGAGTAAGAATTTATCCAACAGAAGAAAGGTGGGTTGATTAAAACAATAATTGAAATAATAAAGCATCAGGGATACCCTTTCAAAATCACATGATAATTATTAATGATTTAGTTTTCGAACTCAATTGAGAATCAGCTAAAGAGTGATCCCAATAAGAATATTTAGTAGCGATAATATGAAAATATCAAAAATTATAATTAATGAATTATCTGAATAAATATAAAAATTTACTTATAGATCACAAGCATTCACCGTGCCTGGAATTTACGATAAATCAAGCTTTTCAACAGGTAAATTTTATTTTATTACAAATAATAAATTAGCTATCTTATGAGAAATTCTAATTAATTAATTCAGATATGAAATAACCAGTTATTTGACTCGCAGGGAATCTCAAGCATTCAATATACGTGGCATAATGAATTAAGAAATTATACAGAGCAAAAACTTTACTAAAAGACAAGAATTAAATTAAAAAAAATAAATCATACATTAAAAAGAAAATTGAATCAATAATAAATACCGTACTTCATTGAAAGTATCTCCCTAACTTTAGTTGGGTTTTTAACAAGCCATAAAACTTAAAACAAAAACTAGAAAAGAAAATATGAGAAAAGAATAATAATTCAAATCATCCTCTCAATAGATAAGAACATTTATTTATACTAAAATAAATTCTAAATGTAGGTAGAAGATATAAGGCTGGATTTGGAAGAATTCTTTTCCAAAAAAAAGTCTTTTAAGGTTAAATCTCGTGCATAAAATCTTGGGGGGCGTAGTTATAAAATCTGTTCAGACTTCGAGCTTGAATTTCTCATATTTAAAGGCCGATTCATGAAATTTTCGTGAAATACACTTTTGTAGCCTTTGAAATATTTTTTCCAACCCCACAAAAATCTGTACATTATAATATCGGAGTCAAAAGTTATAACCAAAATACTGAAGACGTGTCAAATCCTTATTTTTTAGGATATTTTCCTAATCTAACTTTAAATAAGATTTCTTCTAACTTGAACTCTTATAAGTATTAAATTGTTACCTTATCTTCCAATCTTCCTATATTAATCTTGACTCTTCAATCCTTAGCAATTGTGATTCTTCATCTAGTGATTGTCTTATTCATTATTATTTTAAATCAACTAATTTACTTGCAAAATAATTTAAACAACTAGAAAAAATATCAAACTAGAAAATTAAGAAATTTAACACATTTAATCACAAATAATATGCAATTAATAAATTATTAAATATAATAAAATAGCATTTTTAATGGTTAATCACACCCCTAACTCGAATGTTACTAGTCCCTAATAATACATGGATCTCAACATCTAAAAATTAAAAATAAAATAACCTAATAAAATAAAATATAAATTCACTTTCGTAGGATTTACGATTGCATTTAGCATATGTAACAAGCCTTTAAACCCCTAGATTTTTCCTAGTGGACGAATATAGTCTCGTGAGAGTTTTCAAAGATGATGCCTCCAAACATCATCCTATCATCAAATATCTAAATAATAATTTCATAACACAAATTGTGACTACAATATAAAAATTCTAAACTGTAAGCCTTTTTATAAGCACATGCAAAGTAAAGTATAGAACTCTACATTAAATAAATATATGCATTTATCATGTTCCCATATAAAAATGTGTGTAGTGTGAATTAATTATACCAAGTCAATAATTTATCTTGTAATCACCTCTACAACTATCAATTATTCGTCTCAATGCCAAATCTTACTAGGAAATTCACTCATAAAAAATTCTCTCATATTAAAGNTCACTCATGTTAAAGTGGGACACAATATTCTTTTAAAACTCAAAAATATCTATACGTGATTATTTTTACGTTAAATTTCTCATCAATTCATCATTTTTTTTATTATGAACTCATCTTTCATTTTGTTGAGCAATTAATTTATTGGAAGAGCCAAAAATATGGTTTTGGGTTCGGACATATTATCATTTGCATCTAACCTAACCTCTAAAATACCAAAAAAAGGTAATGGTTAGCTATACAAATATTTATAGAAAATAGGGACAATGTATTAAATTTAACTATTGACTATTAATAAATATATGAATCGAAATATTTCATATTTATTGTACTCAATTACAATTTTTTTGTTTTGATAACAACTACCTATTTTTCCCTAGTGTTCATCGTAAATTATGAATAAAAGGGAATAAAAATGTGGTTAATTTCTTCATTTAAAAGAGTTAGGATTGAATATGATAGTGCTCAAAATTACTCTACCCAATTGTTGAACAACTCTGGGATAAAGTCCAATGGGAACTCTATGAATACTTAGAACAATGGGAAAATAAATATTAATGTTAAGCCAAAGAATAGGATATACGTGGTTCACCTTAGCTGAAAGACTAAGGTTACATCAACTTTAGTGAAGGCTCTTGCTCTTTAGGAATTGTATTATTTGAAGAAGAAAATAGCGATTACAGTGGGTTTTTTTGGCTGGGAACATTTTTACACAATATTTTCTAGGTAAAAGCTATGGGATTCTTTTTTACGGTGGCATCGTCTTCTATTTATACACTTGACTATCTAGGGTTTCTTTGAGTCAATTTTTCTTGGTTGATTCTGTTGTTCCTTCTTCATTTGTCCTGTAGCGGGATTTGCCAGCTTGATATCTTCCATGCCCACGATCTTTGCAGCGGAATGTACGCGATATTCCCTTTGTCAGGGAATCGTCAGACATTATCCCCATATCTCCTGGACACGTGGCATGATTGGGGTCTGGGAGTACTTGAGGCTTGTGCTACAACTTTAGAATTGATTACCCAAGTGTTGGTTATGCGAAGTAATAAATTTCTTGGGAGTCTGAGATCGAACCACAAGGAATTGTGAAAATAAGAGACACAAAACAAATAAAAGAAAATTGTTTTGAAATTTATTTGAGTAAGAATTTATCCAACAGAAGAAAGGTGGGTTGATTAAAACAATAATTGAAATAATAAAGCATCAGGGATACCCTTTCAAAATCACATGATAATTATTAATGATTTAGTTTTCGAACTCAATTGAGAATCAGCTAAAGAGTGATTCCAATAAGAATATTTAGTGGCGATAATATGAAAATATCAAAAATTATAATTAATGAATTATCTGAATAAATATAAAAATTTACTTATAGATCACAAGCATTCACCGTGCCTGGAGTTTACAAAAAATCAAGCTTTTCAACAGGTAAATTTTATTTTATTACAAATAATAAATTAGCTATCTTATGAGAAATTCTAATTAATTAATTCAGGTATGAAATAACCAGTTATTTGACTCGCAGGGAATCTCAAGCATTCAATATACGTGGCATAATGAATTAAGAAATTATACAGAGCAAAAATTTTACTAAAAGACAAGAATTAAATTAAAAGAATAAATCATACATTAAAAAGAAAATTGAATCAATAATAAATATCGTACTTCATTGAAAGTATCTCCCCTAACTTTAGTTGAGTTTTTAACAAGCCATAGAACTTAAAACAAAAGCTAGAAAAGAAAATATGGGAAAAGAATAATAATTTAAATCATCCTCTCAATAGATAAGAACATTTATTTATACTAAAATAAATTCTAAATGTAGGTAGAAGGCTGGATTTGGAAGAATTCTTTTCCAAAAAAAAGTATTTTAAGGTTAAATCTCGTGCATAAAATCTTGGGGGGCGCAGTTATAAAATCTGTTCAGACTTCGAACTTGAATTTCTCATATTTAAAGGCCGATTCATGAAATTTTCGTGAAATACACTTTTGTAACCCTTGAAATATTTTTTCCAACCCCACAAAAATCAATACATTATAATATCGGAGTCAAAAGTTATAACAAAAATACTGAAGACGTGTCAAATCTTTATTTTTTAGGATATTTTCCTAATCTAACTTTAAATAAGATTTCTTCTAACTTGAACTCTTATAAGTATTAAATTGTTACCTTATCTTCCAATCTTCCTATATTAATCTTGACTCTTCAATCCTTAGCAATTGTGATTCTTCATCTAGTGATTGTCTTATTCATTATTATTTTAAATCAACTAATTTACTTTCAAAATAATTCAAACAACTAGAAAAAGTATCAAACTAAAAAATTAAGAAATTTAACACATTTAATCACAAATAATATGCAATTAATAAATTATTAAATATAATAAAATAGCACTTTTAATGGTTAATCACACCCCTAACTCGAATGTTACTAGTCCCTAATAATACATGGATCTCAACATCTAAAAATTAAAATAAAATAACCTAATAAAATAAAATACAAATTCACTTTCGTAGGATTTACGATTGCATTTAGCATATGTAACAAGCCTTTAAACCCCTAGATTTTTCCTAGTGGACGAATATAGTCTCGTGAGAGTTTTCAAAGATGATGTCCCCAAACATCATCCTATCATCAAATATCTAAATAATAATTTCATAACACAAATTGTGACTACAATATAAAAATTCTAAACTGTAAGCCTTTTTATAAGCACATGCAAAGTAAAGTATAGAACTCTACGTTAAATAAATATATGCATTTATCATGTTCCCATATAAAAATGTGTGTAGTGTGAATTAATTATACCAAGTCAATAATTTATCTTGTAATCACCTCTACAACTATCAATTATTCGTCTCAATGCCAAATCTTACTAGGAAATTCACTCATAAAAAATTCTCTCATATTAAAGTGACTATTCTCTCAAATATCACATGTGAGAAGAATATAATACTCACATGTCTATTAAAATAATCATCACCTAAACGAAAAGGATTTGACATAGTCACATCAAAGGAAATCAACACACAATAAATAATCACCATTCTTTTCCTTATTCACACAAGTTATACATCCACCAATACACTCTTGAGATCAGATACGTATTTATCTAAGGTTGTAATGGGGCCTTGAAATTAGGGTTTTAAAATGAAGGATATTCAGAAATTCAAAAGACTATTCTGAGAGAACATTTACATTACACAACTAAATTTCTTTCCATAGTCTTTCACTCTTCACCTATTGGAAGCACAATTTACAATACTTACTCATCTTTTTTCCTTTTCAATTACATGCTTGCTATTTTTTTCTCTTTTTTTTTTCAATTTTCTTTTTCACAGTTAGACATTTTGTCTTTCTTTTCTTTTTAATTTTTTTCTTTTTTTTAGCACGACAATATAATATATATAGTAATTTTTTTTTTAGCAAAACATCTAATACAGATATTCACAAGTATGCAAAATCTTTTTTTTTTAATCATCTTTTTTCAACCAACAACTCCCAAATTTCATAAACAATAAAAACTCAATCTCGGGATAACCAAGGGTAAAGGATATTATTTTTTTCATTGGCTTGGTTATTATATGTTGGGTATAAGAAATAAAATTTTGTTTGAATGACTCAATCACGACTTCTAGGGATAATATATCAACAAGCACAATTGTGGAATAATTTTANGTAAGAATTTATCCAACAGAAGAAAGGTGGGTTGATTAAAACAATAATTGAAATAATAAAGCATCAGGGATACCCTTTCAAAATCACATGATAATTATTAATGATTTAGTTTTCGAACTCAATTGAGAATCAGCTAAAGAGTGATTCCAATAAGAATATTTAGTGGCGATAATATGAAAATATCAAAAATTATAATTAATGAATTATCTGAATAAATATAAAAATTTACTTATAGATCACAAGCATTCACCGTGCCTGGAGTTTACAAAAAATCAAGCTTTTCAACAGGTAAATTTTATTTTATTACAAATAATAAATTAGCTATCTTATGAGAAATTCTAATTAATTAATTCAGGTATGAAATAACCAGTTATTTGACTCGCAGGGAATCTCAAGCATTCAATATACGTGGCATAATGAATTAAGAAATTATACAGAGCAAAAATTTTACTAAAAGACAAGAATTAAATTAAAAGAATAAATCATACATTAAAAAGAAAATTGAATCAATAATAAATATCGTACTTCATTGAAAGTATCTCCCCTAACTTTAGTTGAGTTTTTAACAAGCCATAGAACTTAAAACAAAAGCTAGAAAAGAAAATATGGGAAAAGAATAATAATTTAAATCATCCTCTCAATAGATAAGAACATTTATTTATACTAAAATAAATTCTAAATGTAGGTAGAAGGCTGGATTTGGAAGAATTCTTTTCCAAAAAAAAGTATTTTAAGGTTAAATCTCGTGCATAAAATCTTGGGGGGCGCAGTTATAAAATCTGTTCAGACTTCGAACTTGAATTTCTCATATTTAAAGGCCGATTCATGAAATTTTCGTGAAATACACTTTTGTAACCCTTGAAATATTTTTTCCAACCCCACAAAAATCAATACATTATAATATCGGAGTCAAAAGTTATAACAAAAATACTGAAGACGTGTCAAATCTTTATTTTTTAGGATATTTTCCTAATCTAACTTTAAATAAGATTTCTTCTAACTTGAACTCTTATAAGTATTAAATTGTTACCTTATCTTCCAATCTTCCTATATTAATCTTGACTCTTCAATCCTTAGCAATTGTGATTCTTCATCTAGTGATTGTCTTATTCATTATTATTTTAAATCAACTAATTTACTTGCAAAATAATTTAAACAACTAGAAAAAATATCAAACTAGAAAATTAAGAAATTTAACACATTTAATCACAAATAATATGCAATTAATAAATTATTAAATATAATAAAATAGCATTTTTAATGGTTAATCACACCCCTAACTCGAATGTTACTAGTCCCTAATAATACATGGATCTCAACATCTAAAAATTAAAAATAAAATAACCTAATAAAATAAAATATAAATTCACTTTCGTAGGATTTACGATTGCATTTAGCATATGTAACAAGCCTTTAAACCCCTAGATTTTTCCTAGTGGACGAATATAGTCTCGTGAGAGTTTTCAAAGATGATGCCTCCAAACATCATCCTATCATCAAATATCTAAATAATAATTTCATAACACAAATTGTGACTACAATATAAAAATTCTAAACTGTAAGCCTTTTTATAAGCACATGCAAAGTAAAGTATAGAACTCTACATTAAATAAATATATGCATTTATCATGTTCCCATATAAAAATGTGTGTAGTGTGAATTAATTATACCAAGTCAATAATTTATCTTGTAATCACCTCTACAACTATCAATTATTCGTCTCAATGCCAAATCTTACTAGGAAATTCACTCATAAAAAATTCTCTCATATTAAAGTGACTATTCTCTCAAATATCACATGTGAGAAGAATATAATACTCACATGTCTATTAAAATAATCATCACCTAAACGAAAAGGATTTGACATAGTCACATCAAAGAAAATCAACACACAATAAATAATTACCATTCTTTTCCTTATTCACACAAGTTATACATCCACCAATACACTCTTGAGATCAGATACGTATTTATCTAAGGTTGTAATGGGGCCTTGAAATTAGGGTTTTAAAATGAAGGATATTCAGAAATTCAAAAGACTATTCTGAGAGAACATTTACATTACACAACTAAATTTCTTTCCATAGTCTTTCACTCTTCACCTATTGGAAGCACAATTTACAATACTTACTCATCTTTTTTCCTTTTCAATTACATGCTTGCTATTTTTTTCTCTTTTTTTTTTCAATTTTCTTTTTCACAGTTAGACATTTTGTCTTTCTTTTCTTTTTAATTTTTTTCTTTTTTTTAGCACGACAATATAATATATATAGTAATTTTTTTTTTAGCAAAACATCTAATACAGATATTCACAAGTATGCAAAATCTTTTTTTTTTAATCATCTTTTTTCAACCAACAACTCCCAAATTTCATAAACAATAAAAACTCAATCTCGGGATAACCAAGGGTAAAGGATATTATTTTTTTCATTGGCTTGGTTATTATATGTTGGGTATAAGAAATAAAATTTTGTTTGAATGACTCAATCACGACTTCTAGGGATAATATATCAACAAGCACAATTGTGGAATAATTTTATGATCATTCCATTCATTGTAGTTGTACAATATATATAGTACAAACATTAACAAGAAAAGAATAACAAATTACAGAGAAATATCCTACAACTACGGAATAAAATAAGATTACATAATTAAGAATATTGACCAAATCATATCCTTAATTTTAGCACTTCCCCTCAAGTTGGAGTATGTATATCGCACATGCCTAACTTGTCCAAAGAGTGATTGAAAACACTGTCGGTGACAGCTTTGGTAAGGACATCAACTAGTTGGCCTTCAGACTTCACAAACGGAAAAACAATGATTCCGGCCTCAAGTTTTTCCTTAATGAATTGTCTATCAATTTCCACATGCTTCGTCCAATCGTGTTGGATTGGATTATGAGCAATCTCTATAGCATAAANCAGGTATGAAATAACCAGTTATTTGACTCGCAGGGAATCTCAAGCATTCAATATACGTGGCATAATGAATTAAGAAATTATACAGAGCAAAAATTTTACTAAAAGACAAGAATTAAATTAAAAGAATAAATCATACATTAAAAAGAAAATTGAATCAATAATAAATATCGTACTTCATTGAAAGTATCTCCCCTAACTTTAGTTGAGTTTTTAACAAGCCATAGAACTTAAAACAAAAGCTAGAAAAGAAAATATGGGAAAAGAATAATAATTTAAATCATCCTCTCAATAGATAAGAACATTTATTTATACTAAAATAAATTCTAAATGTAGGTAGAAGGCTGGATTTGGAAGAATTCTTTTCCAAAAAAAAGTATTTTAAGGTTAAATCTCGTGCATAAAATCTTGGGGGGCGCAGTTATAAAATCTGTTCAGACTTCGAACTTGAATTTCTCATATTTAAAGGCCGATTCATGAAATTTTCGTGAAATACACTTTTGTAACCCTTGAAATATTTTTTCCAACCCCACAAAAATCAATACATTATAATATCGGAGTCAAAAGTTATAACAAAAATACTGAAGACGTGTCAAATCTTTATTTTTTAGGATATTTTCCTAATCTAACTTTAAATAAGATTTCTTCTAACTTGAACTCTTATAAGTATTAAATTGTTACCTTATCTTCCAATCTTCCTATATTAATCTTGACTCTTCAATCCTTAGCAATTGTGATTCTTCATCTAGTGATTGTCTTATTCATTATTATTTTAAATCAACTAATTTACTTGCAAAATAATTTAAACAACTAGAAAAAATATCAAACTAGAAAATTAAGAAATTTAACACATTTAATCACAAATAATATGCAATTAATAAATTATTAAATATAATAAAATAGCATTTTTAATGGTTAATCACACCCCTAACTCGAATGTTACTAGTCCCTAATAATACATGGATCTCAACATCTAAAAATTAAAAATAAAATAACCTAATAAAATAAAATATAAATTCACTTTCGTAGGATTTACGATTGCATTTAGCATATGTAACAAGCCTTTAAACCCCTAGATTTTTCCTAGTGGACGAATATAGTCTCGTGAGAGTTTTCAAAGATGATGCCTCCAAACATCATCCTATCATCAAATATCTAAATAATAATTTCATAACACAAATTGTGACTACAATATAAAAATTCTAAACTGTAAGCCTTTTTATAAGCACATGCAAAGTAAAGTATAGAACTCTACATTAAATAAATATATGCATTTATCATGTTCCCATATAAAAATGTGTGTAGTGTGAATTAATTATACCAAGTCAATAATTTATCTTGTAATCACCTCTACAACTATCAATTATTCGTCTCAATGCCAAATCTTACTAGGAAATTCACTCATAAAAAATTCTCTCATATTAAAGTGACTATTCTCTCAAATATCACATGTGAGAAGAATATAATACTCACATGTCTATTAAAATAATCATCACCTAAACGAAAAGGATTTGACATAGTCACATCAAAGAAAATCAACACACAATAAATAATTACCATTCTTTTCCTTATTCACACAAGTTATACATCCACCAATACACTCTTGAGATCAGATACGTATTTATCTAAGGTTGTAATGGGGCCTTGAAATTAGGGTTTTAAAATGAAGGATATTCAGAAATTCAAAAGACTATTCTGAGAGAACATTTACATTACACAACTAAATTTCTTTCCATAGTCTTTCACTCTTCACCTATTGGAAGCACAATTTACAATACTTACTCATCTTTTTTCCTTTTCAATTACATGCTTGCTATTTTTTTCTCTTTTTTTTTTCAATTTTCTTTTTCACAGTTAGACATTTTGTCTTTCTTTTCTTTTTAATTTTTTTCTTTTTTTTAGCACGACAATATAATATATATAGTAATTTTTTTTTTAGCAAAACATCTAATACAGATATTCACAAGTATGCAAAATCTTTTTTTTTTAATCATCTTTTTTCAACCAACAACTCCCAAATTTCATAAACAATAAAAACTCAATCTCGGGATAACCAAGGGTAAAGGATATTATTTTTTTCATTGGCTTGGTTATTATATGTTGGGTATAAGAAATAAAATTTTGTTTGAATGACTCAATCACGACTTCTAGGGATAATATATCAACAAGCACAATTGTGGAATAATTTTATGATCATTCCATTCATTGTAGTTGTACAATATATATAGTACAAACATTAACAAGAAAAGAATAACAAATTACAGAGAAATATCCTACAACTACGGAATAAAATAAGATTACATAATTAAGAATATTGACCAAATCATATCCTTAATTTTAGCACTTCCCCTCAAGTTGGAGTATGTATATCGCACATGCCTAACTTGTCCAAAGAGTGATTGAAAACACTGTCGGTGACAGCTTTGGTAAGGACATCAACTAGTTGGCCTTCAGACTTCACAAACGGAAAAACAATGATTCCGGCCTCAAGTTTTTCCTTAATGAATTGTCTATCAATTTCCACATGCTTCGTCCAATCGTGTTGGATTGGATTATGAGCAATCTCTATAGCATAAATGTTATCACAATACAACTTCATTGCCTCCTAAGTGAACATCCAAATCCTTAAGCAAGTTCCTCAATCATAGTAATTCACATATTCCAAAAGCCATGCCTCTATATTCAACTTCTACACTACACCTTGCTACTACTGGTTGTTTTTTACTCGTCCAAGTCACAAGGCTGCCCCCTACAAAAGTAAAGTATCCTAATGTAAATTTTTTGTCGTCAGATGAACCAGCCCAATCTACATCAGTGTAACCTTCTACCTTCAAGTGATTTTTCTTGCTGAACAACAACCTTTTACCTGGAGCAGAGTTTAAATATCGCAATATGCGTTCCACAACATCCATGTGAGGTTTATGAGGATCATGCATAAATTGGCTCACTACGCATACCGAATTAGCAATATTTGGCCTAGTATGAGACAAATAAATTAATTTCTCCACAAGTCTCTGGTACCTTGCTTTATCAGTAGAAGTTGCATGCAAACAAATAAACAACTTGTGATTTTGTTCAATAGGGGTATTCGCAGGCTTACATCCAAGCATACCTATTTCAGTTAACAAATCAAGAATGTATTTTCATTGAGAAGAAAATACCATTCTTTGAGTGGGCTACCTCGATTTCGAGAAAGTATTTTAAATCTCCAAGTTGTTTCATTTCAAACTCTAAGACCAAGTGTCATTGTAAGCTCTCAATTTCTTCCTAATCATCTCCTATCACCAGCATGTCATCAACGTATATAATCAAATCAATAACCTTATTCATTCGATGCTTTAAAAACGAAGTATAGTTTGAGTTGCTTTGTTTATATCCGAAGCTCTTCATAGACTTGGTAAATCTACCGAACCAACCTCTTGGAGACTGTTTTAATCCATACAATGCTTTTTTGAGTTTGCACACCATTGTAACATCTGAGTTTTTTTTCACACATGGAGGGGGATTCATGGACACTTCCTTTGTAAGATCTCCATGTAAAAAAGCTTTTTTAGGATCAAACTGAAAAAGTGGCCAATCTCAGTTCACCACCAAAGACAGGAGCACTCTAACTGTATTAGGTTTCGCAACAGGTGCAAAAACGTCTTGGTAGTCAACCCCATAAGATTACGTATATCCTTTCACAACCAATCGAGCTTTATACCTCTCAATTGTACCATCCGCTTTATGCTTGACCGCTAAGACCAATCTACATCCCACGGTTTTTTTTCCTTTTGGTAGAGTCACAAACTCTCAAGTATCATTTTTCTCGAGCATTGCCATTTCTTCTGCCATGGCTTGAGTTCATCTATCATCTGCTAGAGCTTCTTGCATTTTACTAGGAATAGGAACAAATGATAAACAGTTTTTGACAAGACATATGATTACTAATGGGATATCTAACTTTGAATTTAGGATCAGACTCATATTTACATGTGGCACACCACAATTAAAAAGAGGTGGAAGACGATATTGAGACACTTGAGATTCAGAAAAAAAAAATCATCACTACCAATGGAATTAGGATTAGTGGATACCTCTAGAGGACTCTCAGAGGAAGACTGGCTCAGTGGTTGTGTTGAATTGTTGGGAAACATTGTACTATCATGAAGAGAAATATCTTCAGTATGAGAAGTCTCTGGTTCAACAATCGATAACTCTTTCCTTCCATTGAAAAATTCACCCTGTCTTGAAGAATCTTTGGACAAAGCAATATTTTTCAAATTTTTGATAAAAAAATGCCACCAGTTCTTCATAATTTATCACTTCTTCTGAATTCTCCCCCTGAAATGGTAAATTATGAGTCGGTGCCCTGTAAAAAAGTTCGGTCTTATGGAAGGTAATATCCATGGAAACATAAAGCCTCCAAGTTTTTGGATCATAACACTTGTAGCCTTTTTTATTGTTCTCATATCCCACAAAAACACAGTTCAAGGCACGAGACTCAAGCTTAGTCCATAGGCGCGGATGCAAATGAACATAAACTACACACCCAAAAATTCGTGGAGCCAAAAGTACTATCGGTGGAAGAGTGCAATGATCAGAGAGGAAAATTAAGAACACTGAATGGCGTACGGTTTATTAAATAGACTGTCGAATTCAAAGCTTCACCCCACAAGTAAATATGAACATGACCTCCAATTAAAAGAGATCGAGTAGCTTCCAATAAATGTCACTTTTTTCTCTCTGTGACATCATTTTGTTGAGGAGAATCTGTGCAAGATGTTTGGTGAATAATCTCTTTAGAGTGCATAAGTTCCTTCAATTCCTTCTTTTCGTACTCACCACCATTATCAAAACGAAAGATTTTTATTGGAACAACAAACTGAGTAGTTATCATTTGATGGAACATGCAAAAAATTGAACAAACATCACTCTTGTGTTTCATTTGATAAACCCAAGTCGTTCGAGTGCAATCATCAACAAAAGTTATAAACCACTTTATCCCATTAAGAGTAGAAATTGGGGCCAATCCCCAAACATTTGAATGAACTAATGAAAAAGGTAAATCTGTTTTATGATTACTCAAATGAAAAGTAGTATGATGGCTTTTTGCCTTCAGACAAGTTTCGCAAACAAAGTCTAAAAGATTACATCAATGAAACAAGGATAAAAATAATCTCCTAAGATAGCCAAAGGAAGGATGTCTCAATCTCCTATGCCATAGCCAAATTTCCTCATTTTTCTTATTCACTGAATCTTCATTTATCACAAGAGCTTGCTCCTTTTTATCTTAATGTTGGAATCCATCTTCAAGATAGTACAATCCTCCCATTTGTCTACCACTGTCAATCTTCTCCCGAGTATGGATGTTCTGAAAGACACAGTGAGTAGGAAAAAATAGAGCAACACAATTATGAGATTTGACTAATTGATTCATAGAGAGAATATTACAATTTAACGATGACACAATTAAGAGATCTTCAATTTCTAACGTGGAAGATAATGGAATTGTACCAACTCTAATAACCGAAGATGATACATCATTAGCCGTGGTAATAGTGGCTTTGGAACATTTAGGAAATAAATGACTAAACCTATAACGATCACAAGTCATATGGTATGTTGCGCCAGAGTTAATTATCCAATCACTATTTCTAATAAAAGACATACCAGACTTAGCAGCGAATGCAAGGGTTGTGGCTAGATTTACTTTTGGATTAGAGTATGCCTCCTTATGAGATGCCTTCTAACCCTTTGGATTTTATTCTAGATACCCATGAAATCGGAAACACGTGTCCACCGTATGACCAGTACTATTACAGTGTGTACATTTTTTATCCTTATTTGAGATGGTCGTCTTTCGAGAAGCCATTATAGCCCCTTCTCCAATATTTCCTCCAAGCATAGCATCTTGGCGATTAGCTTCCGAACGAACCATAGCATAAGCCGTCTGTATATTAGGAAGTGATTTTGTAGAAAGTACACGAACTCGAACCCCATGTAAATGAGGATCAAGACCAACCAAAAACTTATAGACACGTTCGAAATTAACCTTCGTGGTGTATATAGCAATATCATTGGCACACTCCATAATACATACATCAATATCATCAAGCTCCTACCATATTTTTTGTAATTTGCCAAAATAAGGAATAACAGAACCTTCATTCTGGCAAACAGAAAATACCTCGCAATGAAGTTGATAAGTTATTGACGCATCCTGATCAACCGAATACGTGTTTTTAACTACCTCCCATATCTCATTCACCGTAGACAATCGAAGAAAGAGAGACCGAATATCCTTTGTCATCGCATCAAAAAGCTAAGATTTGTTCAAACAGTTTTCATCCTCTCATTCTTCATACTTTTTTGACTTTTTATTTGATGGAGCAGCCTTGAGATTTGAAATATAACCCCAAAATTTTCTACCACAGATTTTATTTTGGGCATTCAAAGACTACTCCACATAATTGGTACCGTCAAGCCATTTCAGAGTGATGAGATATGAAGTTTCTTACAAATGGAGCTAGACACAATAGCCGAAGATTCGTTCTTCTTCGGTGATTTAGCACTACTTACTTTAGTCATGATGGTACTAAAAGAAAATTTTGCAGCGGAATGATATGAACAGAAACAACAACAATTGTGAATACAAGACCTACTTCAATTCCTAGAGTTAAGAAAAGGAGATTGAAGGAGGCTCCGATACCACATCAACAAACACAATTGTGGAATAATTTTCTGATCATTCCATTCATCTTAGTTGTACAATATATATAGTACAAACATTAACAAAGAAAGAATAAAAGATTAAAGCGAAATATCTTACAACTACAGAATAAAATAAGATTATATAATTAAGGATATTGACCAAATCATATCCTTAATTTTAGCATAATAATATTCACAGAGAAAGATTTAGACTCAAATAATGTCAAAGATGACCTAAAATCATATCTCAAGAGCTTTTGATAACACACTTCTCATGCAAATAATTTAAAGTCAAGCAATCATTCATAATATTGGTGTTGACCAAAACAAAAATAATGAGAGTATTGAAATATATTAGCTGAAAGAAATAATTCTTTTAAGTAATTATAAATAACCATCAAAGGAAGATTGGATCAAAACTCACTAGATTTTTATTCATTTTCACTATATGTTTCAAGTTTTCAAGGTAAAATATCTAACAAATTTTCAACTTGCTAAAGTCTAAATTGCACAAATTGTGAGTTTTTATAAGAACATGATATGAGATACAAAAATATATAATAAAGTTATATGTGATGCTTAAATAGTTACAAATTTAAAGTTAAGCAAATTATTTATATATTGTTGTGTCAAATTATGCATAAAAATGTTATTTAGATATTTAATAACCAATAGTTTTTTTTTTATATTTTTTATTATTTTTTTTGCCAATGTAAATACTAGAAACTGTCAAAAAAAAAAACACATAAACTAGAATTTTTCACAATACAAAACATACCCACACCCCCTAACTGAAATCCAACATTGTCCTCAATATAAAAATAAATACCTTAACGCTTAATAAAAATAATAAATAAAGATAAAAGGGATAGGAATACCTGGTGCCGTAACAACTGTAAAACCTAAAAATAAAAGACTTAATAAAAAAGAAAAACTATAAATTGAAACAAACAGAAAGAAAACTAATATTAAACAAAAATAAAATAAAATTTAACTACTATGTACAAATAAAAATAAAAGTTTACACTCAATCCAACTTAAAGTTAGATTTAAATATGCGATCATTCAATTTTATTGGTTTGAAAATGTGGTGTCGAAGCAACTCCTTTAATTGAACTATCCACTTATATACTCAATATATCATTGAAAAATGCAAGAAAAGGAAGATATATTCATTTTTATGCAAATCTAATGATGAGATAGAAAATAGATCTTTATCAATTACAACACACAAATCAACTTTCATACCCTTACCAAGATTAGATATGTGAATCTCATTACTACTCTTTGATAATAAAAAATATTTGGCTTCATTAGTCTCTTGTTGAATAATAATGTCACTTAATTTTTCACTATCAAGAGTATTATTAGATTCATCATTAGTCTGTAGTTCAGGAAAAGAATCACCCTCACTACATTGACCATTCTTAACCTCTTGTTCTTGTATCAATGTATTGAGCATGTCTTTTATCTTTTCAATATCTTGGTTTATTTGGGGATTGAAAACTAGTTGGGCTTGCATAAATTCATTAAAAATATTTTCTAAATTCTTTTCTTTTAGGTCATGGTAGGATGGATATTGGGGAGGGTCTTGTGGTGGTGTGGCATATACTGGTTACTGATAATGTTTGTTTTCCCGACCAAAATTAGGATACAAAGTTTCAAAATAATGGCCAGGGTAAGGTGAAAAAGAATTAGGTAATTCAATTGATCAATCCCTAAAAAACCATTGGGATTAAAGGGCACATCTTAGTAGAATGCCCAAACACATCACAAATCACATACAATCCCTCTATAGGATAAACACTTAACACCTCATTAAAATAATCTAAAAACATAAAAAATAATAAAAAAAATATAGGGGACGAGCTTATCAGATTTGTGATGAACCTCAAATCTACCACACCTCAATAGATGGTGTTGCGTTCCTTGTCTTCAAGTAACTCCTTGGCAACGGTGTCAAAAATTTGCTACAACTTTAGAATTGATTACTCAAGTAAAGGTTGTGCAAAGTAAAAAAATTTTCGAGAGTCCGAGGTCGAACTACAGGGAATTGTGAAAACAAGAGACACAAAACAAATAAAAGAAAATTGTTTCGAAATTTATTTGAGTAAGAATTTATCCAACAGAAGAAAGGTGGGTTGGTTAAAACAATAATTAAAATACTAAAGTATCGGGAATACCCTTTCAAATACCCTAGTAACGACGTGGATGATCAGCCTTTGATCAGACTAGAGAGTAAATTAGTCGACATATGCGTAAATTAATTTCGATATCCCTAAAAATAAAAATGAAAGAAACTAAGGACCTGTTTGGTTTGCATCTCAGAAAATAGTATCCGAAAATTATTTTTCAGAGAAAAATTTGGAAAACTAATTTTGGTGTTTTTTTGTCGCAAAACTTGTTTGGTTGTATATTTTCAAAAATAGTTTTGTAGAACAAAAAAATATAAAACCTGTTTGGACATGCACATGACAAGAGATGTAAACAAAGGGCATGTAATATTTTATTATAATAAATTTGATAAAATACAAAAAAAATAAAATAAAATCTAGCAATTGATTGAACTGCATTGTCGAAGCTTTGTCGGAGTAGCCATTCACTGAGAAGACATAAGTAGTAACCATCAACTGAAAAGACCTAAATCTAAACCTAGTTGTTAGAAAAAGAACCCTTTCGTCAAAGATGACCTAGATTTGAAAAAAAAATAAATTCAAATCTGAAAAATACCTAACTCTAAAAAAAAACCCTAAATCTAATGCTCTCAATCGTCGAAGAACACTCAGTCAATAAAGAAGACAATAAACCCAGAGAAAAAACCCGTGCGCCAGAGAAGACTCAGATCTAAAAACCAGGTCTGAACCTTACCGAAGAGCTCTTAGTCTTCGGAGAATTCGGAGAAGGCGATCTCGTCTGAACTCTCTCTCAATCATCAAAGTTCTCCAATCTCTAGAGAGATGAAGAAGTTGTTTGGTTTTGTCGAGTGGAGAGAGAAAAAGTCAAACAGAGAGAGAAAGTCGGGGAACGAGAGACAAGCAAAAAAAAATCATTTATACTATGATATGTTTTGCTGCTAAGGAGGTTGGAAGGAGAGACCTCATTAAAGAGTTTAGGGTTGTTTCTCTTTTTTTCTATTTTGGCTTAAAAACTCAAAAAATATCTAAATGATATTCATTGTTTTTTGTTCCCATTTCTCTTTTTTTTTTTTTTTTAGAAAATTTGTTTTTAAAAAATACTAATCAAATAGCATGGCACAAAATTTTGTATTTTGAGAATAAGACACAAATCAAACACCACCTAAGTTTTTGTGCTTTCCATGAAGGCATGATGTGACTCTGGCTCTAAATGTTAGGCGTTTATTGAGAGTAGGCCTAATGGACATCGGCTTGTGTTTTGCCACAACAACGACATTTTCTTAGGTAAATTACATCCACACATGTACAGTCAAACTTGTACGGATATTGCTTATATTTTCCAACCCTGAAAATTGATATAATATCAGGACTTTCCGCTCAGTTTTTTCTAAAATATCACTCTTGTTATTTGTAGTTCAAATATCAATTTCGCTTGATTCCTTTGCCATAAAAAACGTTAACCACAAGATTAGAAACCGATCACGTCCAGTGGAGGCATTTCTTCTCCTCCTCTACTTCTCTTTTCCTCACCATGCCATATGGTCATTGGGACACACATAGAACTGTCATCTTCCATCATAACATTCTGAACCAGCAAGTCACAAAGCCATTGCCATAGGCACAGTCTCTCTCTCTCTCTCTCTCTCTCTCTCTCTCTCTCTCTCTCTCTCTCATATTTTGTGTATTTTTTGGATATCTTCAATTGGGTCCATCTTAATGACTTAAAAAAAATAAAGGATAATTGGTTTCTTCAGTTTGGAAACTGCCTTCTTCAATGTGATATCTAAACCAGCCTTCAACGTAATAATAAAGGTTTTTTGGTCAAAAAATCGTACTATAAAGATAAGAATGCAACTTAACACCAAATATGTTTAATCCATATGTTTAAATCATTATAAATTTTTTAAATAGGATTGGCCCCAAATTTTTTAGATTTTAATAACTTTACTCNCTTCAATGTGATATCTAAACCAGCCTTCAACGTAATAATAAAGGTTTTTTGGTCAAAAAATCGTACTATAAAGATAAGAATGCGACTTAACACCAAATATGTTTAATCCATATGTTTAAATCATTATAAATTTTTTAAATAGGATTGGCGCCAAATTTTTTAGATTTTAATAACTTTACTCATAAAAAACTACATATAAACATGACTACAACAGCTTTCGTTATAGACGCGAGTATTGCACATTGCATAGAACTTTTTTTTTTTAACCAAGAGGACAAGGATAAAGAAGGGAAGTGTGAGCAACTAAAGTTTCTTCAACTGCAAGTTTCTATGATTTTGGTGATAAAGAAGAGTAGACCGCAGCTTTGAAAATCAACTCAAAAGCATTTTCAATGCATGACTTGAACAAACGTGGATCTATGAAGCCTTTCTCCACTAACACGGCAACCCTCAGCTTTCCCACATAACTCATCACTGTTATTCCAAGACTCTGCAATTCCATAAACACCACGCCACTAAAGCTAATAGTAATTACAAAACCATTAAGAAGAAGTTCCTCATTGCACCAACCCCCATGAACTAGGTTTTTTTTTTTTTGCTTTGCCCAAACAGATAATTAGGCATGAACGTTTTTGGTCAGAACATGAAGAATTTTTGGTTATAAATAATTACACCACCTTTGTCCACTATCTCTCTTACACCACCTAATATGACACAATCAGAACCATTGAATATTCAATAAACTTTGTAGAATCTACTAATCATATGGTCTATGTTGAGNCTTTGCCCAAACAGATAATTAGGCATGAACATTTTTGGTCAGAACATGAAGAATTTTTGGTTATAAATAATTACACCACCTTTGTCCACTATCTCTCTTACACCACCTAATATGACAGAATCAGAACCATAGAATATTCAATAAACTTTGTAGAATCTACTAATCATATGGTCTATGTTGACGTGGTGCACAAAGATAGTATGTGTAGCATTGTTACAACGAGTATAACTGACTTGAGTTTAATAATGTAGCAAAGTCAAAAGTTTGTTTGAAAAGTTGGGGCCAGGCATTGTCTTTTTTGAATAAACGAGAAGTGTCATAATAATTTGTTGTTGTTACGTAAACTTCGGACGTACGTAGTCATTCACAGACAATGCACATTGAATCAACTAAATTAAAACTTTTTTTATGAGACTCGACCTTGAGACCTCGAGCTATTGGATATTGGATCTCTNGAAAAGTTGGGGCCAGGCATTGTCTTTTTTGAATAAACGAGAAGTGTCATAATAATTCATTGTTGTTACGTAAACTTCGGACATACGTAGTCATTCACAGACAATGCACATTGAATCAACTAAATTAAAACTTTTCTTATGAGACTCGACCTTGAGACCTCGAGCTATTGGATATTGGATCTCAATCGTCCAAACTACATGGGTTTAAGGCACCTATTAACAAGTTGAACTAACATGGCAAGTGTGGCTCAAGTTTACCAGCTTGCAGACTGCAGTATTAATGGCTGATATGTTAAACAAAGGCTAATGAAACATATGTACCTGTGGAGCACCAACCGNCATGGGTTTAAGGCACCTATTAACAAGTTGAACTAACATGGCAAGTGTGGCTCAAGTTTACCAGCTTGCAGACTGCAGTATTAATAGATGATATGTTAAACAAAGGCTAATGAAACATATGTACCTGTGGAGCACCAACCACAGCAAAGTAAATTCCTTTAACTGGATGATTTGCCAGAGCAACTTGTTCCACAAGTCCAATCAAATTTGAGATACCCATGCTTGAGTTCTTCAGTGTTGTATGGATGTAACGAGCCGTTGCCTGTACTGAACATTCTTTAATGGTACTCTAAATTCTAAAACAACCTTTCTTGAAAAGAAAAATCAAATCTAAAAACAAGTCTGCTAGAGCTTAGATGTAATATATTAGAGCTTGCTGCATATCGATATATTTGAGTTTTATGAATAGCTTCTTCACCTATTGTCAATTGATTTTAGATCGGATGTTTTAGTATGATATCGGAACTAGGTTATAGAAATTTTTGGACGTGACTCTATTCCACTATATATAATTGATATTCCCTTTGTTTGTGTAATTAGTGCATCTTATTTAGTATGATCTTATCTAAAAGTATTAGAATTTGTCCCACGTCCGGGACCCACCTTTATATAATAATAATTTGTAAACTAGTATGAGTTTTGTGCGTCTCTCCCGCTATTACCAATTAGTTTTAAGTCGAATGTTTTAGCATGGTATCAAAGTGAAGCTATAAGATATTGTCATATTAATTTCATGGTAATTGATGAGGACCCTTTGTTGATGCCATAAATACTCCTTATTATATCCTAATCCTAATTCTTACTTCGTCCATTGTCAGTTAGTTTCAAATGGACAAATCATACTTAAGCCTATAGAATTAATCTCCTTATTTTACACTGCCCCCTAAACTATCAACTTTTTTATATTACACTTTAAACTATCGATTTCAATTTCACATTGCTCAATCATTGACTTTTGTCTAATTTTTCCCAAATTCAGTTTTTGCCCAATCTTGAAAAATTGGACAGAAGTCAACGAGTGGAGCATTGTGAAATTAAAATCAATAGTTGAAAGTGCAATGCAAGAAAGTGAATAGTTTAGCAACAAAGTAACTAAAATGAGGGGTATTGTTTAGGGGGTGTAAGTGTAACTTACACATTTCAATTGGAGTTATACCACTTTAAGCTTAGTCTTGATTTCTTTGATGTGATCAAGAGGAAATGTTACAGTAATAATAGTTATTGGCCGGAACTCCACTCCATCATCACCGGATCAGATAGGTGTCCAGTCATCTCTGATCGCACTACTCCTTAGAAGGCTCGATCCAAAATCTAATACAGTGTTGATCGCCCCGGAGAAAATTCGAGGCAGAAACTCGAGAAAGCTGCAATCATGATCACCCTTTAATTTCAAGTTTAGTTGACGTGAAGGAATGTTGGAAGAAGAGAGGGATCGTCAGCCCTTTGTAGAGAAGAAAGAAGAGCTCCCGTTAGAGAATAACCATTGCCGAGGGCGTGGTGCAGCTTCAATACTACACTCCCAGCTGCATTGCTTGTTGGATACTTGATTATATGAACTTCCCACAATGGTTGATCTTGTGGAAGTTGATCCATGGCTATCATTGATAGATACTCATTGAAGTAGTCATCGTATATATCTAGAGTCGTTCCATTGGGGAAAACGGAGACTTGTACGTGGTCTTGGAGCTTTACTTCAACCTGCTTCCATTTTTTTACTCCTTTTTTATCTGTAACCTGTTCTCATGTGGTTAGTTATCAGAAGAGAGAGAGAGAGAGAGAGAGAAAGAGGTAGGTACCATGACCGAGGAAAATCGGGGATTGATGGGCAAGAATACATCCTTGAGTAGTGACATGGTTTGAAAGTCATCAACTGGAACTTCAAACTCGAGAACAGCGAGGATAGTGAGCAAAAGCGCCGAGCTCTTTAGGTATTGTGCACTAGGACTCACAGGCTCTAACACTTCTTCTTCAAACTCCATGATCACTATCCTTAAGGTTTCATGAGCCACTATATTATTAGAGTTAAGGCATACATATTTATATATGAGGAATGCTATTGGACCGTATTTATATATAGGTTGTTCTTTATTAACAAAACTCTTGCCTAATTACCACAAAGAAAAGTCTTAATCATAAAATTCTCTGTCATCATGCAACACTAAGAATGTTTCTTTGAATTTTCTCAATTCATTTTGAATGACTTTCATAAATGTGCTTGGACATCAATGTTGGTTACCCTGAAATTTGATTGCAAGTCGACATGGATAGATCCCTTCATAACAATTCAGTTCAAAAGTTCAGTCCTAGCTGATATTTTTTTAGAGCAAATTACATGTGGACTTCTTCAACTCATGTGATACTTGATTCAATTTGTCTCCTCAACTGCCGAGTCTCTCACAGTGTCTCAAAATTAAACATTTTTCATGTTTTAGATAGAAAATGTCCGTGTGTTGTGTAAAATATATATTTTTAATGTCTAAAATTGGAGCAATGTAAAACCAATAATCATATTAATATTGAATTTATAATGTGAGAAATTTGACATCATAACATCAAGCTGGTCGGTATTAACTCGTGCTATAAAATTGGGTGCCTTAACTTAATCCAAATATTATATCAATTTGTTATTGAGTTAATTTAATCTAATCCCACAACTAATACCCAAAGCAAGCCTTAAATATATTTTAAAAAAGAAAGAAAAAATGACGGTTTTTTCGATTCAAACTCTCGACGTTGTATAATAATGCGTTAAACGTTTCACACCTATAGAAAATTATTATGTGCAATCAAGCAAAGACCATGTCATTTATGAGGAATGCCAAATGATTTTAATATCTTTTTGAAGCTACAAATGGTCGCAATGTCTCCACCCATCCCACACTACGTGGTTACTGCTCCTCCTTCCTTTCTTGTTATAGAGATGGCAGTGTGATCTTACCAATATTAAATCCACATAACGTTATAACAAATTATGTCCTTGGGTGGTCTGATTCAGTGTTACAAGAACAACAATTTTGGTAGCAATGGACAGCATTTGGTTTTCTCATTTATGGAACTATTGAAAAGCTGGAGCAATGTGGTCCTCCAATGGTGATAAGCATGAATTGTGTGAAATTGGGCGCACGGCCGTGGGGTGATTCAGTGGTAGAATAAGAAGCAAAATAACCTTTATATTTTAAGTTCGTGTCATGAGTTTTGATTAATGTTCATAGTTTACAAGTGATTATGTACATTTAAAATTTGAGTTACAAGTATGAGTTCAAAAGAGTCCTAATTATAACCATTTCAGGTTATCCCAAAAGAAAAAAAGCTTCCTTGAAATTCATCTCCTACTTATATCTAGGGAGATTAGGAGTTCATCCCTTCGTTTCCCATTCTTTGCATAGCCACTATTTTAAAATCTTGTTTGACCAACTCACCGTCTCCATTCCTCTCTCATTTCAAATATTTCGTTGTTTCACATGTGACAACAAAAAAAACTATTATTTTAAGGACTTTGACTCAAATTTTTATTTCAATTTTTATTCAAGTTTTGATGGGTCAGGCCCAAAGTGTCCAACTCAGTTCATAAGCCCAATTTGAATAAAGAATCTAATTAGACGAGATCCAATGAGTCCAGTCCAAAAGGGATCCACACCCAATTAAGCTCATCAGAGTTAGAGGAGCTATATCACCAAGGATTAAGTAGTGTCATCCCAAAAGTCTCATTCATACTGTCTTGAAAAAAGTCAACCATGTTATCCTTTGACCTGATCTTAAGGGGAGCTTCGTAACTGCCTCAGCCATTGAGAGAACGACACCAGCTCCACCAAACTAGCTACTTAATTACTGGAAAAACGTCTCAGTATGTTAAGAAACACTATAAATTGTAAATCCCACAAATACTTAGGGGGCAATGAGCACATCTATGATCACTCTCATCTCTTTCTCATAGCTTGTATCTCCATCAGTCTTCCCTGATCTCTTTACACTCCTCGAAGTAATAAAACATCAGACCATTCGAGCCCTTCATAGTAGAGTAGGTCACGTTGACCGAACCACTCTACATTTTTGTCTTGCTTATGTTACACTCTTTCTTCTTAATTACTACATTAATTATCAGTCACTTGATAGGTGGTGCATAAAACCAATTTGTGCATCATCAGTTTGACGCTGTTTGTGAGAAACAACAAAGTTCTCACCCAACCACCTTTTTCCTGTACCTATGGCGATCACCACCAGATCCATGTATCAACCCGAAGACAATCCGCTACGTGAGAAGAAGACTGCCCCTCCACCAACTAATCATGTTTCAAATGCACAGTAGATGTTAGAAACAATACAATAACTTATAACTCATAACTCATAACTCATAATCAGCAAATTTTGTAGCTGATGCTCGCTGGACAACAAGGAGGTGCGTAGCCAGGAGGACATCAAGGCAAAGGAGCTCCTTGCCCTAGGCGTCAAGGAACTCCCCACTTGGGTGCCCCTACAGGGGAGCCCCTCATCAGAATCATAAGGCAGCTCTGCCTTTCCCTCCAACTCCATCTTCCCATAGTGGAGATCCTTGTTTTCCAAGAGGATGAGAGCGAAAATCAAAGTGTAGAGCATGAGAGCCATTTTTACGATAATTCTAAAGAAGCCCCCAATCATTGGGATGAAAATGCAAGGACCAAAGACTGTGGATTATCTCATACAGCGAATCGACACACCCTTTGTGCCAGACGTGGCAAACTACCCCCTTCCCCAGAAATTCAAAATGTCATCCGTAAAAACCTTTGATGGTACAAAGGACCCACTTGATCACCTCAAAACTTACAAGTCCTTAATGCAGCTGCACAATGTCCCTGATGAAACCATGTATAGGGCTTTTCCAACTACCTTGAAAGGATCTGTTCGACAGTGGTTCACCAAGCTCATCCCAGCCTCCATTGGCTCCTTTGCTGAACTAAGCAGGTCATTTGTGTCATACTTCATTGGAGGACATCGCTACCAGAAGCCTGTCACCCACCTGCTCAACATAAAATAGGATCGAGACGAAAGGTTAAGGAGTTACCTCACTCATTTTAATGAGAAGGTCCTCCAGATCGAGGAGCTCGATGATAAGGTCACCATGACCGCCTTCTTAGGAGGTCTTCGTTCATTGAGTTTCCTCTTTTTAGTAATGAAGCACCCACCAAATAGCATGTCAAAACTATTGGCAAAAAGCCCAGAAATATATGAATACTGAGGACATCACTAGGGACAAACAAGGTGACTCTTCACGAACAGGGGAGAAGAGAAAGGAAAGAGACAGAGAAGACAAGAGGGAGAACAGAAACGAACGAGACATGACAGAAAGGGTGTCTACCAAAGATCGATTTAGTCTTGCCCCTCAGAGGAAGTGACAAATCTTCACTTTTCTCAACGCCACTGTCGGACACTTCCTATTCCAAATCCATGACAACCCTGTAGTGAAGTGTCCAAGAAGAATGAAATCTCCCCCAAATTGCAGGAATTCAAACAAATATTATCGCTTCCAACATAATCATGGCTACGATACAGACGATTACTATGAGCTCAAAAAATAGATTGAGGAGCTCATACAGCGTGGCCAACTGTGCTAGTATGTTGCTGATAGAGGCCAAGCGTTGCCACCACCTCGTAACCAGAATGACCAGCAACCTCTTAGGAAAATTTACACCATCTCTAGAGGGCTCACAAGAGAAGGAGAATCCCTCTTAGCCATGAAAGCCCATGCCAGGAAGGCTAGACACGTTGACGATTTGTGCCGGTCTAAGGCACACAAGCAAGGAAATGATGAGGTCATGTCCTTTTTAGACAAGGATCTGGAAGGAATTCAGCACCCCTATGACGACCCACTGGTGCTGACTATGACCATCGCCAATTTTTAAGTGCGAAGGATTTTTCTATATAGTGGCAACTCAACAGATATACTGTTCGCAAAAGTATATGCAAGCTCTGCTTTGGGAGAGAAAGACTATAGCCCATTAGGTCACCTATTATTGGATTTTTAAGGGAGAAGGTGTATCCCCTAGGATCCATCACCTTGCTAGTCACCACCGGTGTAGCACCCTGAAGCTCCACGTTCATGGTGAACTTCTTGGTGATGAATTGCCCGTCAACCTACAACGTCATCCTAGGGCGACCCGCTCTTAACACTCTAAGAGCCGTGCGCTCCACTTATCATCTTATCCTCCATTTTTTAACCCCAAATGGATATGGAGAGGTCCAGGGAGATCAGGTTACCGCAAAATAATGCTACATCTCCTCCATGAAGACAAGGAAGCTATAAGAAGCCTTACAAGTGGAGGTGTTCGACCCCAGAGATGCTAACACACTGGAGAGAAGAGAACCAGTGGAGGAGCTCGCACTAGTGGTTCTGGATGAGAAGTTTCCAGACAAAAGGGTGTATATTGGTTCCTCTCTTCTTGAGGATTTAGCCCAACAGCGCACAAATTTTTTAAGACACAATATGGATGTTTTTGCGTGGTCACATAAGGACCTCGAGGGCATCGACCTTGAGGTCACCACACACTGCCTCAATGTCAACCTCCATTATAAGCCTGTTTGCCAAAAGCTGATGAATGTCTCCACTGAAAGGACGTAAGCAATGGATAAGGAGGTGGGGAAGCTAATAGAAAATGGGACAATTAGAAAAGTGGTCTATCTAGTTTGGCTATCAAAATATTGTGATGGTGACCAAAGCTAATGAAAAGTGGCACCTATGTGTCGACTTTACCGAATTTAATAAGGCGTGCCCTAAAGATAGCTACCCATTCTCACGGATCAACATTCTCATCAATGCCACTGTCAGCCATGAACTACTCACTTTCCTGGATGTATACTTTGGGTAATCTACCAGATCAAGAGAAGACATCCTTCATCACTCCAAAGGGAACCTACTACTACAAGGTCATTCCCATTGGACTGAAAAATGAGGGAGCAACCTACTAACGACTAGTGAACAAGATGTTTCANAACCTACTACTACAAGGTCATTCCCTTTGGACTGAAAAATGAGGGAGCAACCTACTAACGACTAGTGAACAAGATGTTTCAGTCACAGATTAGAAGAACAATGAAGGTATACGTGGACGACATGCTGGTAAAAAGTACCGCCGCAGCAAACCACGTAAACCACCTTCAAGAAACATTCAATGTTCTTAGATCATACCACATGAAGCTGAACCCTGAGAAGTGCACCTTTGGCGTCAGATCGAGAAAGTTCTTGGGCTTTATAGCCAACCAAAGGGGAATTGAGGCGAATCCAGATAAAATAAAAGTCATTCTCGTTATAAGATCTGCCACCACAACCAAAGAGCTCCAACCTCTCAATGGGAGAATTATAGCCCTCAACATATTTATTTCCATGTCTGCAAATAAGTGCTTACCCTTTTTTAAAATTCTCCGAAAAGCCTTTGAGTAGGGGCTGACGTAGAGAAAGCTTTTCAAAAACTAAAAGCTTATTTGGTTACGCCCCCTCTCCTTTTGCATGCCATGCTAGGGGTAACCTTATACTTGTACCTGTTCGCTTCCCNTATTTGGTTACGCCCCCTCTCCTTTTGCATGCCATGCTAGGGGTAACCTTATACTTGTACCTGTTCGCTTCCCTATCAGCAGTAAGCTCTATCTTTATCAGGGATAACGAAAAAGTGCAAAAGCTAGTGTGTTACATAAGCAGAGCTTACAGGCGAGTAGAAATCAGATATTCAAGGCTAGAAAAGCTAGCACTTGCCCTAATCTCTACGGCGAGGCGCCTATGACATTATTTTCAGAGTCACACCATCGTCATTGTCACGGATCAGCCCCTAAAGAGAGTTCTGGGGAAACCAGACGTTTCTGGAAGACTCCTTAGGTGAGCAGTAAAGCTGGGCGAGTTTGATGTGCAATACCAACCAAGAGCAGCCATCAAAGCACAAGCCTTGATGGACTTCTTTGCCAAGCTCACACTAGCGGAGGAAGAAGGCAGCGGACCTTTGGCACCTCAGAAAGCCTCATAAGAAGCCTAATCAGACACATAGACACCTAGGCACCCAGAACGACCTGGCGCCCTACCTTGGCACCCAAGGCATCTTGACACCAAAGGTAGGTGCCTTGGCATCCACCACAACCTCCAAGGCCCCCTCTCTACCACCTCCTTGGAAGTTTTACGTTGATGGCTCTTCGACTAGTGAAGGAGGTAGAGCAAGCCTAATACTGATCAACCCCATTGGTACTCCCATAAAGTACGCCATAAAGCTTCACTTTACAGCCTCAACTAATGAAGCAGAATACGAAGCCCTCCTCTCTAGCTTAAAGTTAGTAATCGAAATGGAGGCCCGACACCTTATCACATTCAGTGACAAGTAAAAAGGGAGTTTGAAGCAAAAAGAACTAAAATACATGAGTATCTTGCAATGGCGCAAGTCTTGCTGACCAAGTTTCACCACTTCCAAATTTGTCATATCCCAAGGGAAAATAATATTGCTACAGATGCGCTAGCCAGACTCGCCTCATCCTCGGAAGCCCCACTGAAACTAGCATTCATTGGTCTCCAGTTCGAACCAAGCAGCCAAGACATGGAAGCCACTAACATTAGCTGCACATCTGTCGAGTCAAATTGGATGACCTCAATAAGGGTATACTTTCAGAAGGGCGTGTTACCAGACAACCCATTGGAAGCTAAGAAACTTAGAATGGGAGCCTCCTAGTTCACCATCTTGCAGGACATCCTATACAAAAATGGCTACTCCCTACCACTACTACGTTGTCTCTCCCTAGAGGAAGCTAACTACGCCCTACGAGAGATACATGAAAGAATTTATGGAAACTACTATGGAGGACGCTTCCTAGCCCACAAGGTACTTAGACAGAATTACTTCTAGCCTAGCATGGTTAGGGACGCATAGGGGTTCACCAAAAAATGCGACAAGTGTCAACGCTTTACCATTGTGCCTAACCTGATCCAAAATGTGTATACTCAAATACAGACGGTCAAGTTGTAGTAATAATCTGGTTATGTCCGGAGTCGAATCAACAAAAAACTATTGTTGGTGTTTCAAAGTAAGCAGTGACAGAGACTATGTGACTGAACCTTTGAGATTTATAGTGATGATGTTTAGGGATTTTCCTAGGCCAAATATATAATTCTTTCTAAGAAGATTTTTTAGACAAAATATAAGATAAATTCAACTGTAAAAAGTCACTTTTTAGTTCAAGGATCTAGACATATAGTTAATCATCCGGTTTATTATACTTGTATTTGTTAACTCAATTAACCCCCGTGTCAACAACAAGTTAATCGAAAGATAAAGGTGGATTGTGAGAATTAAGAACATGGTTTTGATGCCTTTCTAGAAGTTTACAAGAATTGTTTGTACCGAGATTCAACCAGTCTACAAACAAGAAAGTGTTTCTACAAGACATCCAACCATGGTATTAATATTTCATTCTTTAAATGAAGCACAATAATGATGAAGATTGAAGGATAGTCATGAAGATCTAGCTAGGGTACTTGCCTTGAACCAATAAGTCTTTATATGCAAGAGTTATCTGTATTATAGAAAGTACTCACGGTTATACAAAGTACCTTACCTTTGCTAAATGCAATCAATTATTTAGTAAGCAAGTGAAATATAAAGCATTAAGCGTAATCAAATTTAACAGATATAACTTCTGGATTATTTATACATGTCCATTACCTCTTACTAAAGAGTGAATGAGAAACTACACATTCTTCATAGCTTTGGTAAAGTTAGAAAAGTGAGTGATGCTCATCCCTCTAAATAGAAGGGTTACAAGATAAAACACACTACACAAGGAGCCAATCTTCAACAAAGAATGAGTGAATCACGTTCTACCCTTTGCGATTTTGGTAAAGCTCTAGAAAAATAGAAGAGTTTCACTTCTCTAAGGAAAGAAAGAAGCTCAAGCAATGAAAGTGAATGAAACTAATACTGAAAGTAGAAGAAAACTAGTCACTTTTGAAGGATTTCCTCCTCAACCAAAAGATGATCTATCCTCCTCTATGCAAGTAAATATAAACCTAAGTCTAAGACTAATTCTACAATTTTTTTACATAAAATTGTTGCTCAAATGTAAGCCCAATCTCCTCCTTTGAAGATCCCACAATGGGAGTATTTATAGGCAAGGATAAGGGAACAAAAGAGTGTGTAAAAATAGTGTAAGGCATCCAAAGTCCACTGAAAGTCATCCACTCTATAGTCTGTCTGATGACAACGTTTAAACGTTGTCTAGCGTTCAAACGTTGTTCACTGTCTTTGCTTGATGGCGTTCGAACGCTAGATGTAGTTTGAATCTCCTACTCAAGTGGCCCCTATTCTTCTGGGAGAGCTACTACCACACATAATGAACCACTTGACGTTGCCCTCAGAAGCTTGGTCCTCAATAATTCAGGAGAACGTTCAAACGTTTATTGGCGTTTGAATGTGGTACTCAAGTATTTTTGTGTTTTCCTTCTTTGTTGCAACACACCATGCATCTGCACTTAAGCAGTCTAATCCTCAATAATTCAAGAGAACGTTCGAACGTGGATTGACATTCTAACGTTCTTGCCTTGGTCCGAACTTCTCCAATTTTGCTCCAAAATATGCTGGTGTTGCACGAAAGTTTAGTATTCATTGCCCTTGGACCTTTTGTACACTTTATGTCCTACAATGTCATCATTTAAATTTCATCAAAGTATAATTAGTCTTAAAAAGGCATAGTAATATATTAATTTTAACTACTAACCAGTGCCCAGGTAGCCACTAGAAGAACTGACAGCCACCACAAGTCCATGACCTTTTTTCAAATAGGGCATCGACATCTTGGATTTTTTGCCTCTTAACAGAGGGCACTGCAAGTTTGTGGTAGTGGCCATCGACTACTTCACAAAGTAGGCGGAGGCCGAGCCTTAGCAAAGATAACAGATGCAAAGGTAAAATATTTTATCTAGAAAAATCTAGTCTGTCCTGGAGTACCCCACGCCATTGTCAGTGACAAATCCAAGCAATTCAACAATAGACTCTTGAACTTGTTCTATGCCGACCTCCAGATAAAGCAGCCTCATTCCAGTCCAGCGCACTCGCAGGAAAATAGACAGACCGAATCAGAACAGTACTACGTAACCTAAAAATGAGGCTAAAAAGAGCAAAGGGTCTCTGGGTAGACGAACTCCCAGGTGTATTATAAGCCTACCGAACGACGCCAAGGACCCCAACTAGGGAAACTCCTTTCTCACTCATCTTTGGAACTGAAGAAGTCATATCTGTAGAAATTGGAGTATATTCTCTAAGAGTCTAGTACCATGACCCCATCACCAACGAGGAAAGACTCTGCGTCCACCTTGACTTGGTGGAGGAGGAAAGAGAAATGGCCATGGTCCGGAATGCGGAGTATAAACGTCGTATGACAAGATACTATAACTCGAGGGTAAAGCCTCGTTCCTTCCTACCAGGAGACTTAGTTCTCAAAAAAGTAATCCTCGCCATGAAGGATTCGCGAGAAGGGAAGCTTGGACCAAACTAGGAAGGACTTTACCTCATAACAGAAATAGTGAGGCCAGACACCTACAAGATCTAGAATTCCAAAGAAAAAGTCTTACCTCATCCATGGAATGCTGAGTATTTGAAAATGTACTATCAATGACACTTGAGGAGGACAAAAGTAATAAAGCTGGGGGACTTGATTTTATTTCTTCTTGTATTTTTTTGAGTTATTACCCACCATTGCTTAGCATGAGCAGTCATCAATTAAAATTTTCTAAATTTACTTCAAAAGTTCCTTGCATTCTACTTCAAGTGAACAACAGTGATAAAAAAATCACTTTTATAAAAGGAGGCTATACACTGTCTTTGTAAAAAAAAAAAATTAAAGTCCCCAATACTCTAAATGTTCTCATGGCCGTCGTCTTCCTCTTCCTCATCTTTTGCATCGTTAGAGTCACCATTATCACCATCAACATCATCAAGAGTCTCATACGACACAAAACCTAAATATTCAATATCAAGGAAAATAGTATAACCTTTCCCCAAAGCTCCTCATAGCCATCGATAAAGGCATCTGCATACCCTCTCTCTAAATCAGCCTCGGCCTTGGCGACTCTCTCATGAGCCAATCACAAATCCGCCTCAGCTCGGAAAATCCTCTCGCGAGTTGCCTTTAACTCTGTTTTTGCTCTCAAGCGGGTAGCCTCACCATCTACCTCGAGCTTAGCGGCCTTCTTGCGGGTCGCCACAATCTCTGCCTCAAGCTTAGCAGTCTTCTCGTAGCTTGCCACAAGCTCTATTTTGGCCCTCGTGCAAACAACCTCTCTGAGCTCGGCCCTCTCATGGGGTCGCCACAAGCTTAACCTGGGAAGCCTTACCATCAACCTCAAGCTCAGCAATCCTCCCTTGAGCAGCAAGAAGCTTCCTTTTTACATCTTCATGAGCAAGCCTTTCCCCTTTGACAATTGAGTTCAATTGGCTATGCTGGACAGCCCTCGAAAAAAGGCACACAGACGCAACTGAAACTTGAGGAAGATAAATGAATGTTAGTATCCAAGAAAGGGACAAGAGCAAAGGAGAAAACAGACCTTTACCTGGGCCAAACCTTCTAGAACAGTGTTGATGGTGCCCTCAGTGCCCCGAGTACCAACCTGATTGATGTCTCCTGGAAATAAAAATCTCCCAAGTCGCTTCTTGACGATCCGCATATCACCCAACATGGAGCCAGTCTGAGTGGCTACCCCTATAGAAGTCCTCGTAGGATAAGTCGATGAATGAGGGGCAGGAGGTATGGCCGCCTAGGGAGTCTCTGGAGTGGCAGTCACCTCTGAATGAGTCACTAACTGAGAAGGTGCCACAAGAGGCATCATTTGAGAGGGGCTCGCTAGAGCATCATTTACCTTTGCCACTTTAGGAGGAGGAGTACTTCTAGTGGAATAATGGGACTCCACCACTGTCTTATCCACTACAAGAGGGATAAAATTTTATGCTGAGGAGAAACTAAGTAAAGAAAGAGAATCCAAGGAAATCAGCATACATTTTCTCTTTAAAGAGGAACCACCAGACTTCGGAGATGGTACATTAACCCTAGCACTTCCAATAGGAAAATCTCTAGCTCCAACGTCCTTGAGCATGAGAGTCCCAAAGTCTTTCACAGGGTGAGCTTTCATAGCTTGCAATATTCATTTTTGGTCCTTTAACAGCACCGGGGAGCCTGAAAGAAATGTTATGAGTACACATTCCTAAAAAGGCAAAGGAAAAAGAGTAAAGAGAGGGCATACCAATTCTCTTGGGAGTGTCCCACCTTGCTGGTACCAAAGCTCTATCAGCCTCTAAAGCCCACTCTCCTCCAACAAACATAAAGTGAGTCTTCTAGCTATGGCAATTAGAACGCAGTCCAGTAATTAGTTTTCCTCTCCTTTGTGCGAAATAATACTAGTTGCGATTGGGAGCAGGAGTCTTACTCAAAGTGTAGGCCGCACAAAACTCTTCAAAAGTAGCATCCTCATGATGCACCTTTCTCCACAGTGCCAGAAACCCTAGTAAAACTCTCCAACCGTTGGGCACTAACCACCTAGGCACAAATGAAAAATAATGGAGAATACGACAAACAGAAGAAGGCATTGGGAACCTTAGCCCAGCCTCAAGCACCTCCTCATAGATAGCAATGTCTCCAGAGGTGTCATCACAAGCAGGTCCACCCAGTTCAGCTCAACGACACAGTATTGTTGGAAGAATATTATAAGTAGAAATGATCTACAGAATATCAGCATCAGTGTTGAGAGTACTAGAAATAGTACTTATCTTGGATCCGTCGTCATCAAGAGCTACCTTTCCTCGATGTTTGCTAGTGCAAGGATGAAGAGATACATTGCTTGGGTCACCATTAGGTGAACCCCGAGGAACATGACTACGTGGAGTTTCAGCTGAACAAGCCATGCCATCAATCACTTGCCTGGAATAGTTGCCTAAAACACTAACGTTTCCTGGTGAAACTTCTACCGCGACTCTATGCCCAAGCTCTGAAGCTCTGTATTCAGCACCCACAGTGCACAACACCACTTACACGCCCACTTTCCCTACGCTTAGCGACGCCGTTGGCGTGCTCGCTTGGCCATGACCAGTACCTAGCAATGTCACTTGCTGGCTCCACCGCCTGCAACCATTGCCCTGTAGCACCCCTTCTCTATGATCAGCAAGGCCACTGACCCTTAGCGTCTATGGAGCCTCGACTCCTGGCGGGGCAACCTCGCCTCAGGCGCCTAGCTGGGTAGAATAGCCTGTGGCACCCATTTGGGTTGCCTCACCTTCAACGCCTAACTGGGTTACCTCGCCTCCAGCACCCTAGCTCGCCCCCTACACCCGGCCCATGCGTGTTATACTCGGATTGCTCGCTCTTCCACGATCAGCCTCACCAGCACACCATCACTATCCATTGACGCCATGACTTCGGCGCTTGAATCCTCTTTACCCTCGGCACCAGATGTCTGGGTCGCCTCACCTTCGGCACCATCTAGGCCTTCTTGGATATTCTTTTCACCAACACCCATGGCCTTGCCAACGTTCACCTCTCTTGCATCAACATCAACAACTCCATCACTCCTTGACTTCCTGCTGACATTGAAGGCCCATGGCATCTCTTCTCCTTCAATCGACATCGATCTTTGGGCACTTAAATCAGGAGCAAAACCACTAGCCTTACTCTTCTTCTTGAGCATCTCATAAGAAACCCTTAAGACAAATGGATGGAAAAAAAGGAGGAAAGTCTCTATTTATAGCCCAGTAAGTCCTAGTAAGTGATAGAATAGGGAAAAGTTTTCATAGCTCCTAGCAAGATAAACTATATCAAGAACGGGAAAGAGGAGTCATCAATCAAGACGAGTTTTCGTGGGTCAGATTCCAATTTTAAATGCTCTATTTTCCAAGTCTCATTGGACTCGGGGCATTTGGGGGACAAATGATGGGTCAGGCACAAAGTGCCCAGCTCAGTTCATAAGCCCAGTTTGAATAAAGAGCTCAACTAGACGAGATTCAATGGGTTCAGCCCAAAAGAGATCCATGCCTAGTCAGGCTCATTAGGGTTAGAGGAGCTACATCACTAAGGAGTAAGTAGTGTCATCTCAAGAGTCTCATCCATGCCGCCTTATAAAAAGTCAACTACGTCATCCTTTGACCTGATCTTAAGGGGAGCTCCGTAACTGCTTTAGTCGTTGAGAGAATGACGCCAACTCCACAAAATTAGCTACTTAATTACTGAAAAGACGCATCAGTCTATTAAGAGGCACTATAAATTCTAAGTCTCGCCAATACTTGGGGGGCATCGAGAACATCTATGATCATTCTCATCTTTCTCTCATAGCTTGTATCTCCATCACTCTTCCCTGATCTATTTACACTCCTCGAAGTAATAAAACATTAGGTCATCCTAACCCTTCATAGTAGAGTAGGTTATGTTGACCGAACTACTCTACATCTTTGTCTTCCTTGTATTACTCTTTTTCTTCTTAATTATTGTATTAATTATCAGTCACTTGACAGGTGATGCTCAAAATTAATTTGTGCATCATCAAGTTTCGTTGTTGCAATGGTCGATTTTAGAGTTTGAGAGATAAATCGACCCAAACCTTGACACCCTATAACCCTAAATAAAAAAAATACTTAATGGGACGACGGATTTACCGAGCCAGATAAGGTGCATGGCCCCTCACCATTATATGTTGGGTACTTAATCTCACATGATTGAGAGTTCAAACTTTATCATTAACTGAATTTAACACGTCTAAATGTATGGACTGGGACGGCCCAACATAAATAGCGGCCTTAGACGACTAGATTTAAATGCTGTTTATGGTTCTAAATAATTATCAAATTATATCTCTATTTTATTTCTTGAGATGCAGAAATACATTATTTGAATTCAAGGGTTGCGTATGCAAATTTCATTAATCGAAATTGAATTAGAATGTCAAATGTATTTAAGTCTGTTATTGGTTAAAGATATATAAGAGAATTGAAATCTTTTATTTTTTGTAGTAAATTAATTTTGTGAGGTAAGAACATAAGTATTTATGTAGGTAGAATTTTCTACAAAAAATGCAACATTGTTGAATATTACTGGAAAACCCTCATATTTAAACGAGAAAATTTAGCATGACAATTATGGTTTAATTAATTTTTTGATAATGAGCTACTTCTGTTCACTTTGTTTTCTAGTAAAATAAAAAGGGCTTAGAATTTAACCAAGGAAACTATAGATGATTTACTAAACAAATGCTTTTACTTGTAAGACATCAAAAGTATCGTATCGTATGATGAGGTAGTGGTAGGACAGTGCATATTCCGGCGTACCAAATTCACAGTAAGTTCTATATCTGGTCTGATGAATGTAAGATATTGAAGAGCACATATTGATGCTGTACAAAAGTAGATTAATACACAATTGAATCAGTTGAGTATGTGGTGTAGAGTAATTAATAAAACAGTTAATAATAAGAAATAAAGATTTTGTGGTTGGGTCTAGGGATCTAACCACTAAAGGCAGTAACGGTGATCGAAGAACTCTATTAATAAAAAAATATAAAATATTAGGGGAGAGAGAGAGAGAGAGAGTAATAATACATTCAAAATGAGATGTGTGAGATCTGCCCCATGTATAAGGGGTTTATAATTTATAGGTATAGAGTCATAGTTGAGGTGGTGTCGTGAGGTCAAGATACTAGTTTATCGGAGAATATAATTACAATTGGGGATATGTATTATCTTGGTGTCATGACTATCCTGGTAATTACTTTCTCACGTGCATTAACTCTTCATGAACTCTTGAGCTTTAGACTGGACTGATGGTATGAGTTAAATTTGACCTACTTTTTGATGATTTGGGTTCACACATAGACTAGACCAGACTTGGTCTAAATCTGGGCTAATGACCTACAATTTGAGTTGAGTTAACAAGGACAAAACAAGTTTAACAGTGGCTTGTTTTATGATTGGACTGAATGTTTCATCATAATCAAGACAAGTTTTCTTGGTGAAAGCCTTTGGCCCTAATCTTACCTTTTGCGTAGAATTAGAAATGCTACCTACCATCTCAATGATGTTATTATGACGTAGTGGTGGAACTAGGATCCAAGGGCAGCTATAGAGTATGATGTGGCAACATTATTTTATCGTATTAATGTTGAATTAACAAAAATATCCTCAATCAGTATTTGTTACATTGATGACAGTTTTATTTTATCAATTATGAGGTTATAATGGTAAATTTATAAAATAATATGTTTGAGTTGGATTATATATCACATCTTTTTGTGATATTAAAATACTTCCATAATACAGGTTTAACGTATAAAAAATATACGATAAATATACGATTAATATACATTTTTAAAATTAATGCGGTATCAAATTTATTTACCAAACAAAGTATTATGACTGATTAAATAAAAAATAGTATAATTTAATATTTAATTCTTTCATAATGCGTCTAATAAACGAGTCGTATGGAGAGTCAAGCAAGGATAGAATTAAAGGTGATAAGGATGAAGAAGGTACAGGACCAGGTCCAATGAAAATACATTGTGTAGTTTTGGACTGAAATTTATTGGTATTGTAATGAGTTAATAAAGGATAACAGACACTTCTAAAGATTCTTAAGTGTTGATATAGTGTTGATAGAGAGGAGAGGTGTGAAAAAGAAGTTCATTTGGTGACAAAAAAAGAAGTATTTCGACTTGAAAATCTAATCCCTAAAAATTAAAATTTAAAAATTTTAATGTTTAATTGATGATTATGACTTTTTTATATATGATGTATTGATGTTTATAACTTCGTTACTATGTTTTATTGTAATTATTTATGTATTATCAAATTTATTGTGTTTTTTTTAGTGTTATTGATTTATTATGTTAGTTAATTAGTATAAATTACTTAATTAAATTATTAAAATTATCCAAAAATTAATAAGTAAAAAATATGTGTTCACCCAATTTTATAACTAACTTCGTACCCGATTATTTTGGATAGAATTTGAATAGGAATAATATACTTGATCAAGTACGATTGGTTAAGTAAAAATTCTTTCACAAAATATCAGGTAAGAAAATGTTTTATAATTTTTACTCATAGGATAGGGTGAACATGCCTAATTGAATCAAGTCAAATTGACACAAGATTGGAGATATTCGAAATTAGAAAAATATGAGAACGAGTAAAAGAATTTGTAGTTGAAATTGAGGTCGATGGAGTAAAAGATGAAGAGTTTGCTAAAATTGCAGACGGCGCCATTGGTATGGAATTTCTCCGTGGCCACCCCCAGCTGCGGAGCCGGGATTTCACTTGAGAGGAGGCAAATTATAATTAGAAAATTTTTTATTCAAGATTAAATTATTAAATAAAATATAAAACCGATATATAATTCTACTCAGTCATATGAAAGTGAGACACAATATTCTTTTAAAACTCAAAAATATCTACGCATGATTAATTTTATGTTAAAAAATTAAAAATTAGAAAATTTTTGAGAGAGAAATTAAAAATTAGAAAATTTTATCAACCCACAATTATTTTGAGAATTGTAGTGNGGGTTCGGACATATTATCATTTGCATCTAACCTCTAAATTACCAAAAAAGGCGATGGTTGGCTATACAAATATACGAAAATCAATAAACTCAAGGGTCATATAAAAAAAGTAATATTTTAATACTATACCTCTTATTCTCTCTCTCAAATTAAAATAAGACTAAGTGTGGAATTATTATTATTATTTTTACAATAAACTGGTTACAAATAAATCACCATAAAATCTGTGATTGCGAAAAAAGTTTCGGACAATATCACGTGTATACCCTAACTATCATAAACTCAATAATGCTTTAGAACTCGATGCAAAAAAAAAAAAAGAACGCGACGTGCATTGAAGTGATGTTTCTTCAACTAAAAAGACACACAATAAAAATTAATAACGGGTCTTTGGTCAAATGATATTTTTTACTTTATAAAAATTTTGTCTTCTTGAAGTCAAGGGTTCAAGTCCTCTCTCTCCTCTCCGTTCCCAAAAAATAAAAAAAAATAAAAAAACAATAATAATGAATTACTTGAAAATGATTTGGTGGGAGTGAAATTTCTTTTAATATATTTTTTCTTGGGTGAATAATTTATTTAAATAAATCTCTTATTGATTAATGATAAAGACGATATATAAATTCAAAAATCTTGAGTTTGAATTTTGACAACTTCTTAAAATTATGTCATGAGGAATTTATCCTTCAAAAATATCATAGTACCGAGTTGGATGATTTGTCTTTGATCAAACTGGAAAAGAGATTAATCAACGTATACATAAGTTTGCTTGGACATCCCTAAAAAAAAAAAAAAAAAAAAAAAAATGGGCATGAGTTTTGCCACAAAAACGACATTTTATTAGGTAAATTACATCCACACATCTATAGTTATATTTGTACGGATATTGCTCATATTTTCCAACCCTGAAAATTGATATAATATCAGGACTGTCCGCTCAGTTTTTTTCTAAAATATCACTCTTGTTATTTTTAGTTCAAATATCAATTTCGCTTGATTCCTTTGCCATAAAAAATGTTAACCACAAGATTAAAAACCGATCACTTCCAATGGAGGCATTTCTTCTCCTCCTCTACTTCTCTTTCCCTCACCATGCAATATGGTCATTGGGACACACATAAAACTGTCATCTTCCACTATAACATTCTGAACCAGCAAGTCACAAAGACATTGCCATAGGCACAGTCTCTCTCTCTCTCTCTCTCTCTCTCTCTCTCTCTCTCTTTCATATTTTGTATATTTTTTGGATACCTTCAATTGGGTCCATCTTAATGACTTAAAAAAATAAAGGATAATTGGCTTCTTACGTTTGGAAACTGCCTTCTTCAATGTGATATATAAACCAGCATTCAACGTAATAATAAAGGTTTTTTGGTCAAAAGATAAGAATGCAACTTAACACCAAATAAAGATAAGACTGCGACTTAACACCAAATATGTTTAATCCATGTGCTTAAATCATTATAAAATTTTTAAATAGGATTGGCCCCAATTTTTTAGATTTTAATTACTTTACTTGTAAAAAACAGCATATAAACATGACTACAACAGCTCTTAAACCATGTTATAGACGAGAGTATTGCACATTGCATACAACTTGTTTTTTTAACGTAGAGGACAGGGATAAATAAGGGAAGTGTGAGCAACTAAAGTTTCTTGAACTGCAAGTTTCTATGATTTTGCTGATAAAGGAGAGTGGACCGCAGCTTTGAAAATCATCTCAAAAGCATTTTCAANTTCTTGAACTGCAAGTTTCTATGATTTTGCTGATAAAGGAGAGTGGACCGCAGCTTTGAAAATCATCTCAAAAGCATTTTCAATGCATGACTTGAACAAATGTGGATCTATGAAGCCTTTCTCCACTACCACGGCAATCCTCAGCTTTCCCACATAACTCATCACTGTTATTTCAAGACTCTGCAATTCCATAAACACCACGTCACTAAAGCTAATAGTAGTCACAAAACCATTAAAAAAAAGGAGGAGGAGGAGGAGGTATTTCTTAATATAATTGTGAAATAGTTATCATGGAGAACTTATATGAGTAACCACCTGCATAAATTATAATTTGATCCCCTCAATAANGTATTTCTTAATATAATTGTGAAATAGTTATCCTGGAGAACTTATATGAGTAACCACCTGCATAAATTATAATTTGATCCCCTCAATAATGCCTTTATCTCATACTGCACATTCAACTATCCTGTTTTCCTCATTGCACCAACCCCCATGAACTAGGTTTTTTTTTTTCTGCTTTGCCCAAACAGATAATTAGGCATGAACATTTTTGGTCAAAACATGAAGAATTTTTGGTTTTAAATAGTTACACCACCTTTGTGCACCATCTCACTTACACCACCTAATATGACACAGTCAGAATCATTAAATATTTAATAAATTTTGTGGAACCTACTAATCTAATGGTCCATGTTGAGGTGGTGCACAAAGGTGGTGTGTAGTATTGTAGCAACGAATATAGCTGACCTGAGTTAAATAATGTGGCAAAGTCAAAAGTTCGTTTGAAAAGTTGGGTCCAAGTATTGTCTTTTTTAATAATGGAGAAGTGTCATAATCTTCCCATGTTTCTACATAAACTTCGGACGTACATAGTCATTCACAAACCATGCACATTAGATCAACTAAATTAAAACTTTTTTTTATGAGAGCTCGAGCTATTGGACATTGAACCTCTGTCGTCCAAACTACACGGGTTTACGGCACCTATTAACAAGTTGAACTAACATGACAAGTGTGGCTCAAACTTACCAGCTTCCAGACTGCAGCATTAATGGCTGATATGTTAAACAAAAGCTAATGAAACATATGTACCTGTGGAGCACCAACCACAGCAAAGTAAATTCCTTTAACTGGATGATTTGCCAGAGCCAATTGTTCCACAGGTCCAATCAAATTTGAGATAGCCATGCTTGAGTTCTTCAGTGTTGTATGGATGTAACGAGCCGTTGCCTGTACTGAATATTTTTTAATGGTACTCTAAATTCTAAAGCAACCTTTCTTGAAAAAATAAAATAAATCTAAAAACAACTCTGCTAGAGCTTAGATGTAATATATTAGAGCTTGCTGCATATCAATATATTTGAGTTTTATGAATAGCTTCTTCACCTGTTGTCAATGGGTTTTAGATCGGATGTTTTAGTAATGATATCGGAACTAGGTTCTGGAGATTTTCGGACGTGACTCTATTCCACTATATATAATTGATTTCTCCTTCGTTTGTGTAATTAGTGCATCTTATTTTAATATGATCTTATGAGAAAGTATTAGAATTTGTCCCCCATCAATATAATACTTATTGGGCCTACCTTTAGATAATAATAATTTGTAAACTCGTGTATGAGTCTTGTGAGTCTCTCTAATTATTACCAATTAATTTTAAGTCGAATGTTTTAACATGGTATCAGAGTAAAGCTACAAGATATTTTTATATTAATTTCATAGTAATTAATGNTAGTTTGTGTAATTAGTGCATCTTATTTTAATATGATCTTATGAGAAAGTATTAGAATTTGTCCCACATCGATATAATACTTATTGGGCCTACCTTTAGATAATAATAATTTGTAAACTCGTGTATGAGTCTTGTGTGTCTCTCTAATTATTACCAATTAATTTTAAGTCAAATGTTTTAATATGGTATCAGAGTAAAGCTACAAGATATTTTTATATTAATTTCATAGTAATTAATGAGCACCCCTTTGTTCATGCCATAAACATATTATATCCTTCCTTCGGGGGAGTATTAGAGCCTATCTTAGGTCGATATATATATACTAATTCTTACGTCGTCCATTGTCAGTTGGTTTTAAATGGGCAAATCATACTTAAACCCATAGGATTATTCTCCTTATTTTACACTGCCCCCTAAACTACCAACTTTTTTATATTACACCTTAAACTATGGATTTCAGTTTCACATTGCTGAATCATTGACTTTTGTCTAATTTTTTACAGTAACTTGGGACAAAAATGGGATTTCACAGTGTCATGAGCTGCGCTATTTTCCCACTCAACCGGACCAAATTCAGTTTTTGCCCATTCTTGAAAAATTGGATAGAAGTCAACGAGTGGAGCATTGTGAAATTAAAATCAATAGTTGAAAGTGCAATGCAAATACAGTGAATAGTGTAGCGACAAAGTAATAAAAACGAGGGGTATAGTTAAGGGGATGTAAGTATAATTTACACATTTCAAATCTAACATCTTTTTTTGTTGGCTTCAACAGTTAGTGTGTCCGATTCAACATATATGCATCTTGACTAATCACCTCTCTGATCCAGTCAAAGACGGTCATTCATGCCTAAACTAGGGTATTCATGAGGGAATCCCTCGATAACTTGATCCCAACGATTTGTAAAGATTTGAATTCATGAGGTTTGTATTTACAACTCGTCCCTATTATCACTTGAATTACTCTTGAGGTTGAATATAACATTTTTAGCATTATATGTACATTAGAAAAAGATATAAACGTACCTCAGGACCTCTAACTTTTCTCAAAGTTTCAAGCAGCCTACTAGTGAGATAAATAGCTGCAGAGTTTCTCTTCCTCTTGATACTCCTGTGAGCTTTAAAGATAAAACTGAGTGGATTTGAAGTCTTAGCAGGTGTCAGCTTTGGTATTGGAAAGTGCAAGAATGCAAAATGATTCCCCCATGGCATTTCAGCATTAGGTTTCACCATCTCACTCACTGATTTATAACCACCAATGGCCCTGGTGCTAAGCAAAACCAGTGCAGTAGAGTCTGCATTCGTCGATCCATTGCTCGCTCCTTGCATGTATAACCGAGTTCCGTACGTGATTATTCCGGTGATAACGTCATTTATTGTCTGCAAAAATTAATAATTAAAAAAAATGATGGTTAAACATAACTAGGTAACGTTTGGTAACATTTTATTTAAGAATTTTTTTGGCAAAAAAAATAATTTATTTATAAAAACAAAAATATATTTAGTTATTTTCGAATAAAAGTGACCTATATATGAATCCTAATCTATAAATAATCCACTTTATATCTATGTCGAAATAGTCTCACCGCTTCACCGATCAAAGAATGCGTCGGAGCGAGTGCAGTGAGGTGATCTTTATGTTGAATTTGGAACACATGGCTCCTTATCGAGAATCGGTGGAACATGTCCCATATCCTCCTAATACCAAATCCCTAACATTTTCTGGTTTAATGCCGTAGATGACGCAGAGCTCTCTTAGATGTTTCCACTCTTGCCCCGCAAGCCAAGAGGTTTCAAAATACTAGGCGACCAAATGAAAGTTAACAGTTCCGACCAACTCTTCTAGAGAATTCTTTGTGACAAGGGAAATGGGCCTTTTCATGTCTCCATCATTTGGACAATTCTTTCTTTCCTATGACGTGAGGTGACTAAGGTGATTGTTGAAGCAATTTCTTGTGTGCCATGAAAGGTTTTTTGGGTCAAGAGATGCTCCATTGAAATAGGATTCAGTTGGAAGTTTTGGCTCAAGGCTTTTACTTCTCTCGGAATTCTATCTCGAAAAGCTACACTCCTAATGTATTTTGTCAAAGGCCAGGCCTCATATGTACATTTTATGGTTTCTTTATACAATCTTTACCTTCTAGAAAATAAATAAATAAATAACTCTTCTAGAGAGCATACCCTTTGTTTCTACTATATATTTCTCTCTTCTAATATATTACAGTTATGAAGTTGAATTCTCAACTTATAAAAGTACAACAACGATGAAGATTAATTCAATTTTCATCTACTTTGATCTAATGATATAAAATTTATTCCAAATTTTTGTTTCCAGCTCAAAAATATTATTTTTTTTTTATCCGACCCCAACCTACTCCACTATTCTACCCTACCTCTCTCTCTCTTTTTTTTCTCTATTCACTTTACAATTAAAATATGTAATTAAAAAATAATAGTATAGCTATTTTTTAAAATATAAAAATGAAACACAAACTGTACTTAAAAAAATGTTTAAGAAACAAAAAGAAAACTTGAAAAAGTTATCAAATGGTGTCTAATGTTTGTATTTTTCTAAAAAAAAAAATTAGGGATGTAAAAACTTAAAAAATAGTATAGTATGAGAAAATTTCAATCGCCAAAGCTATGAAAAATAATCATTATAGTCTAGAATAGATATGGGTAGGACTTGGATACTAAGAAAGAGTTGACCAATACTTAGCTTAGGTACTTGACCTTGGAAAGAAGGGGAAGAGCGCAAATAAGAAAGAGTCTCAAATTGAGAATCAAATCAAAAAATAAAAAAACAATTTCTTAGTGATGGTCAAAGTTTTCATGTTTTACCACAAAACATTAAGATTGTAACACTGAATAGAAAAATTGGAGTTATACCACTTTAAGCTTAGTCTTGATTTCTTTGATGTGATCAAGAGGAAATGTTACGGTAGTAATAGTTATTGGCCGGAACTCCACTCCATCATCACCGGATCGGATAGGTGTCCGGTCATCTCTGATCGCACTACTCCTCAGAAGGCTCGATCCGAAATCTAATACAGTGTTGATCGTCCCCGAGAAAATTCGAGGCAGAAACTTGAGAAAGCTGCAACCAGCATGATCACCCTTTGATTTCAAGTTTCGTTGACGTGAAGGGAATGTTGGAAGAAGAGAGGGATCGTCAGCCCTTTGTAGACAAGAAAGAAGAGCTCCCATTAGAGAATAACCATCGCCAAGGGCGTGGTGAAGCTTGAATACTACACTCCCAGCCGCATTGCTTGTTGGATACTTGATTATATGAACTTCCCACAATGGTTGATCTCGTGGAAGTTGATTCATGGCTATCGTTGATAGATAGTCATTGAAGTAGTCATCGTATATATCTAGAGTCGTTCCATTGGGGAAAACGGGAGCTTGTACGTGGTCTTGGAGCTTTACTTCAACCTGCTTCCATTTTTGTACTCCTTTTTTATCTGTAACCTGTTCTTATATGGTTAGTTATCAGTACGATTTGATATGATAGTACTTAATGAAGAAGAAGGAGAGACAGATAGAGAGAGAGGTACCATGACTGAGGAAAATCGGGGGTTGATGGGCAAGAATACATCCTTCAGTAGTGACATGGTTTGAGAGTCATCAATTGGAACTTCAAACTCCAGAACAACAAGGTTAGTGAGCGACAGCGCCGAGCTCTTTAGGTATTGTGCACTAGGACTCACAGGCTCTAATACTTCTTCTTCTTCAAACTCCATGATCACTATCCTTAAGGTTTCATGAGCCACTATATTATTAGAGTTAAGGCATATATGTTTATATATAGGGTGTTCTTTATTAATCAAACTGGTGCCTAATTACCACAATGAAAAGTCTTAATTTTAAAGTTCCTTTAACATGGTTAAAATTCTCTTTCATCATGCAACAATAAGTACGTTTCCTTGATTTTTCTCAATATTCATTTTGAATGACTTTCATAAATGTGCTTGAACATCAATCAACAACAGATGGTTGGTTACCCTTAAATTTGATTGCAAGTCGACATGGACAGCTCCCTTCATAATAATTCAGTTCAAGAGTTCAATCCTAGCTGATATTTTTTAGAGAAAATTACATTTGGACTTCTTCAACTCATGTGATACTAGATTCAATTTGTCTCCTCAACTATCAAGGTTCTCACATTGTCTCAAAATTAAACAATTTTCATGTTTTGGACAAAAAATGTCTATGTGGAGTAAAATATACATTTTTAACGTCTAAAATTAGAGTAATGTAAAACCAATAATCATATTAATATTAAATGTATAATGTGAGAAATTTGACATCTTAACACAAAGCCGGTCGGTATTAACTCGTGTTATAAAATTGAGTGCTATAACTTAACCCAAATATTATTTCAATTCGTTATTGAGTTAATTTAATCTAATCCCACAACTAATACCCAAAGCAAGCCTTAAATGTATTTTAAAAAAGAAAGAAAAAATGATGGTTTTTCCGATTCGATTTATGCAATTTTACCCTAGTAGAGACAATTCCGTTTCAAACTCTCGGCGTTATTTACTAAAACAACTTTACGGATGTGTCAAGATCAAACCTCTAGGCGTTAAACGTTTCGCATCTATTGAAAATTATTGTGCGGAATCAATCAAAGACCATGTCATTTATGAGGGATGCCAAATGATTTTAATATCCTTTTGAAGCTACAAATGGTCGTAATGTCTCCACCCATTCCTCACTACGTGGTTACTGCTCCTTCTTCCTTTCTTGTTATAGAGATGGTTGTACTATTGAAAAGCTGGAGCAATGTGGTCCTCCAATGGTGATAAGCATGAATTATGTGAAATTGGGTGCATGGCCACGGGGTGATTCAGTGGTGGAACAAGAAGCAAAATAACATTTATATTNCCGATTCGATTTATGCAATTTTACCCTAGTAGAGACAATTCCCGTTTCAAACTCTCGGCGTTATTTACTAAAACAGCTTTACGGATGTGTCAAGATCAAACCTCTAGGCATTAAACGTTTCGCATCTATTGAAAATTATTGTGCGGAATCAATCAAAGACCATGTCATTTATGAGGGATGCCAAATGATTTTAATATCCTTTTGAAGCTACAAATGGTCGTAATGTCTCCACCCATTCCTCACTACGTGGTTACTGCTCCTTCTTCCTTTCTTGTTATAGAGATGGTTGTACTATTGAAAAGCTGGAGCAATGTGGTCCTCCAATGGTGATAAGCATGAATTATGTGAAATTGGGTGCATGGCCACGGGGTGATTCAGTGGTGGAACAAGAAGCAAAATAACATTTATATTTTAAGTTCGTGTCTCTTTAACCTTATAAAAATACAAGTTTGCTTGATGTTTGTAGTTTACGAGTGATTACATACATTTAAAATTTGAGTTATAAGTATGAGATTAAAGGAGTCCTAATTATAATCATTTCTAAGTTATCCCAAAAGAAAAAAAAACCTTCCTTTAAGTTCATCTCCTACTTATATCTAGGGAGATTAGGTTTGGAGTTCATCTCTTCCTTTCTCATTCTTTGCATAACCACTATTTTAAAATCTTACTTGTTTGACTAACTTATCTACATTCTCCATTTCTCTCTCACTTCAATTATTTCGTTGTTTCACATGTGACAAAAAAACTATTACTTTAAGGATCTTGACTCAAATTTTATTTAAATTTAAGTTAACATTTGAGTAAAAAAATTAAATTTGATACAAAACAAGTCAATAGATAAACTTAAATGTAAAAGATAATGAAATNCATACATTTAAAATTTGAGTTATAAGTATGAGATTAAAGGAGTCCTAATTATAATCATTTCTAAGTTATCCCAAAAGAAAAAAAAAGCTTCCTTGAAGTTCATCTCCTACTTATATCTAGGGAGATTAGGTTTGGAGTTCATCTCTTCCTTTCTCATTCTTTGCATAGCCACTATTTTAAAATCTTACTTGTTTGACTAACTTATCTACATTCTCCATTTCTCTCTCACTTCAATTATTTCGTTGTTTCACATGTGACAAAAAAACTATTACTTTAAGGATCTTGACTCAAATTTTATTTAAATTTAAGTTAACATTTGAGTAAAAAAATTAAATTTGATACAAAACAAGTCAATAGATAAACTTAAATGTAAAAGATAATGAAATATGACTATTAGATATTTAAACGAAGATAAAATTTGATCATTGAAGATTTAAGTAAATATTTGAATCTCTCTGTTTTTGGTAGGAGTAGGGCTGTCAAAATTTGACACGACACAATTAACCGACACGAATTAAATGGGTTTGGGTGAGATCTTAACGAGTTTGGGTGATAAACGGGTTAACACGTTAAACACGTTTAATAAACGGGTCGTATTCGGGTGAGACCTGTCAAACCGTTTATCACACGTTTACCCATTTAAATAAAATTAATATAATAATAAATTAATAATTGTTTTAAAAAATTAGCAAGAAAAAAGATGCAAAAAAANGGGTAATAAACGGGTTAACACGTTAAACACGTTTAATAAATGGGTCGTATTCGGGTGAGACCTGTCAAACCGTTTATCACACGTTTACCCATTTAAATAAAATTAATATAATAATAAATTAATAATTGTTTTAAAAAATTAGCAAGAAAAAAGATGCAAAAAAAATAAATAAAAAAAAAAAGTAAAGTAGTAGTTCAAAAACAAAGAAGAAGAGTTGAAGAGCACTTCAAAGGCAAAGGCAAACAAATGTCTTTTATTTTTGTCCCACATTGAAAAATGAGGAGAGATGGGAAGGGTTGAGTTGTCTATAAAAGACAATGACCTNGTAAAAAAATCAATAAAAAAAAAAGTAAAGTAGTAGTTCAAAAACAAAGAAGAAGAGTTGAAGAGCACTTCAAAGGCAAAAGCAAACAAATGTCTTTTATTTTTGTCCCACATTGAAAAATGAGGAGAGATGGGAAGGGTTGAGTTGTCTATAAAAGACAATGACCTCTTGCTTTGATTTTTAAAGCTTTCAAGTCTTATTTTTCAAAGACAAATGAGAGGAGTTGTAGAGCACTTCAAAGATAAAGGCAAACCAATGTCTTTTGTTTTTGTCCCACATTGAAAAATGAGGGGGAGATGGGGAGGGTGAGTTACCTATAAAAGGCAATAGCCTCTTGTTTTTTTTTTTTTAAAGCTTTCNTTTTGTTTTGATTTTTAAAACTTTCAAGTCTTATTTTTCAAAGACAAATGGGAGGAGTTGTAGAGCACTTCAAAGATAAAGGCAAACCAATGTCTTTTGTTTTTGTCCCACATTGAAAAATGAGGGGGAGATGGGGAGGGTGAGTTACCTATAAAAGGCAATAGCCTCTTGTTTTTTTTTTTTTAAAGCTTTCAAGTCTTATTTTTTTGAGATTTGATTTAAAATTTCTCTTTTTTGAGGTAAGTGTAATTAGTAGTAAAAAAAATAGAGTGATATAATTTTTTTAAAATTAAACGAGTTGAACGAGTAATGTCGTGTTACCCGTTTATTAAACGGGTCGTGTTTATGTTGAAATTTTTTACTTATTTATTAAACATGTCGTGTATGAGTTTATACGTTTTTCACCCGACACGTAACCGTTTAACCCGACACGATTGACACCCCTAGATATGAGTTTGAATAAAAGATTGAAACATATTTTTATGCTATTTTTACTCAAATTTANATCTGAAACAAAATCATTATCATCCTTCATGACTAGTTGTATCATGATTATTCCAAAACAAATGCACCAATTCTAAAAAATTATATTGATCTTTTTGGTTTCATTGTTATCTCTCTTTTTTTTTATCAAGAATTAGTGTTTCAATTACAATAGTTTTGTAGATAGTAAGTATAAAGTGATTAGTGTTACACATTCAAATATTCCCTTAAAAGGTAAAGGAAAGTTGTTATAAACCGAAGAAACAAAAAATGTTGTGTATAAACGGATTACTTCTTAATTTTGGAGTACAAGNCGCTCGTGATTTCAAGACAAGGTTAGTTAAATAGATGATTTCTTATGCTTGTATTTTTAAACACCTTGAGATGAGGTAAAGTTGATCATCAAACAGGAAATTGGAAGAATTACCATGCATAATCTCCGAATACACATGGAGTTGACCTTTGCCTCATCAATTTAGGGCAACCTGTCCAATTTTGCCTTGAACAAGCTTATTGTCTATTTTTTACATACTATGTACATGATGTAGCTTCAACAATTTACCTTGCTCTTTTCTTATTAAAATCTTATGAAACATTAAGCATTGAACAAGTCTTTCATACAATTTTAAGCTGGCATTTTTTGTAATTTCTACATTATTCTCAAGTTTGTTTGCAAAGTTCATTCATCTGTTTAGTTACAAGTTTTGCGGAAAAAAAATATAATTACAAACTATATAATATGCCTAGTAGGTATCTAGTACAAAGTTATTTTCAATTGCCTTTGTGATCTTTGTAGCTGCATATACATTTTTGGATTATGAATCAAAAAAAATTCAAGAGAGCAATTTTATAAAATTACGAAAAATTTCCAAAATCAAATAGAAATTGGACGTCCGTGGTACCCTCCAAAAGTTGTGGCCAAGAAGTATGCAAGGGAAACAAACAATCAGGGCGACCTATGTCTAGATAACTCATTTTTATCCAGCATGACACAACTTGGTTTAGGAACCATTCATATGTAATTTTTATCTAGGAGATTGTCTAGAAACGATAGTTGGTATGCATGTCTGTCACTGAAAAATTACTACATAGCCTTAAACTATACTTATCTTTACTCAAATGGGTAGCAATACCACACTCTTTGGTTTTATATCTGAAACAAAATCATTATCATCCTTCATGACTAGTTGTATCATGATTATTCCAAAACAAATGCACCAATTCTAAAAAATTATATTGATCTTTTTGGTTTCATTGTTATCTCTCTTTTTTTTACGCTTTTTTTTTTTTATCAAGAATTAGTGTTTCAATTACAATAGTTTTGCAGATAGTATGTATAAAGTGATTAGTGTTACACATTCAAATATTCCCTTAAAAGGTAAAGGAAAGTTGTTATAAACCGAAGAAACAAAAAATGTTGTGTATAAACGGATTACTTCTTAATTTTGGAGTACAAGGACACTAGATAAATGTTTGATCTTGATTTGTACACGATTGTATCCCAAGTGCGTATTTATACTTTCTTTGCATCTCCTTAGTCCTTCTATAATATGTTGTTTTTAGAATGTCCAACAATTTTTTCATGTTCTTAGTCCTTCTAATATATTCTCTTTAGAATGTCCAACTACATATTCTTATGTACATCGGTGTATGTGTCTAGAGTAAATATCTAGTATATATATATATATATATATATATATGATATTTTAGGCATTTTTTATTTAATACTAAAAAACATTTGCTCGGAGTGTAAAATACAAAAAACCCATACCTTATTTCTAGAACTTTTCAAAATTATTTAGGTCTTTGTATTTGACTTCAGCTGTCAGGATCCTTCTAGGATTTTCGTGGGAAATGCATCATATTTTACCAACATGTCTAACTCGGTTCAATAATTGATACATTATGTCAAAATGGAAGAGAATACAGAAGTGAGACAATGGAGTTTCTTTGGCATTGACATATGTGGGGCATTATCCGAGGTGTGCATGTATACGATCACCCTAGTATTAAAAAGTGATTATAGGTNCTCTAGATACATGCCTTTTTTGACCCAAAACTTGGATGCTTAGATTTTTAATGTGACAATGATGGCATCAACAAGACTTATCTTTACTCAAATGGGTAGCAATACCACACTCTTTGGTTTTATATCTGAAACAAAATCATTATCATCCTTCATGACTAGTTGTATCATGATTATTCCAAAACAAATGCACCAATTCTAAAAAATTATATTGATCTTTTTTGGTTTCATTGTTATCTCTCTTTTTTTTTATCAAGAATTAGTGTTTCAATTACAATAGTTTTGTAGATAGTAAGTATAAAGTGATTAGTGTTACACATTCAAATATTCCCTTAAAAGGTAAAGGAAAGTTGTTATAAACCGAAGAAACAAAAAATGTTGTGTATAAACGGATTACTTCTTAATTTTGGAGTACAAGGACACTAGATAAATGTTTGATCTTGATTTGTACACGATTGTATCCCAAGTGCGTATTTATACTTTCTTTGCATCTCCTTAGTCCTTCTATAATATGTTGTTTTTAGAATGTCCAACAATTTTTTCATGTTCTTAGTCCTTCTAATATATTCTCTTTAGAATGTCCAACTACATATTCTTATGTACATCGGTGTATGTGTCTAGAGTAAATATCTAGTATATATATATATATATATATATATATATGATATTTTAGGCATTTTTTATTTAATACTAAAAAACATTTGCTCGGAGTGTAAAATACAAAAAACCCATACCTTATTTCTAGAACTTTTCAAAATTATTTAGGTCTTTGTATTTGACTTCAGCTGTCAGGATCCTTCTAGGATTTTCGTGGGAAATGCATCATATTTTACCAACATGTCTAACTCGGTTCAATAATTGATACATTATGTCAAAATGGAAGAGAATACAGAAGTGAGACAATGGAGTTTCTTTGGCATTGACATATGTGGGGCATTATCCGAGGTGTGCATGTATACGATCACCCTAGTATTAAAAAGTGATTATAGGGTATAAAATTTTCACTTTTATATTGTTAGATTAATGTGGAAGGGTATAGACAATATATTTCAATTCTTATTTATTAAAAAAAATAGAAGAGTACAATGGAGCACCATTAGCTGTTGTTTTCTTGTAGCGGTATCCATGGGTCGGGTTATCCACAGATCCTATCACTCGACACGAAAAAAATAGACTCGATAGTTAACCCGCTTGAGCCCGAATCCAATATCCTTAAAAATAGGACTTGGATTTGCCTCCAAACTCATTATCCGGCCCAAAATCCAACCCAAGAGCCTGCCTGCCAAGCTCAACCTGCCCACATAGCTCGCCCACCCTTTTTTTGAAAAAAAGTTATACTTTTAAACTATTAAATTTGAAACTTTGAAATAAGTCTCCCGATATAGGAAATTTAAGTTTTAAAAATTTAAATACTATAAATAATGTATTATTTTATTTTTCATGTATTAAACATACAAGTTTTGAAGAGTAGAGTAATGCAAATGATAGATAAGTGAGTAGGTATCAACCTAGTTAGAATGTATTCATTCTATTGGATGTAGTTCATCCCCTAATTAAAAATAAAATTATTCATTATTTTATTTTTATCTATTTGGACTCTATTTTTTATTCAAAAATATAATTTACACAAATATTAAGTTACAAAAATAAAATTGTATATAAAAAAAAAAACTCACAAGCAGGTCTGCCCAATAGACTCGCAGGTTAGACTATGGATAGTCTACCCTTACCCGAAGTCTGACCCGACTGCTAACTCATTTAGGTAATGGCTTGGGCCTCCACTACCCAGGCCTAGCTCAAAAAAAAATTTACGGGCCTAGCCCAGCCCGACCAATGAACACCCCTATTTTCTTGTTTAGAACTGGAACTTTGTAGAAGTTAATTGCTCGATTTTGAAAATTCGATTAAGTCTCTCATCAAAGCTTATTGTCTGGCAAATTAGTCAAGTACACGTAAATTAATCCAAACACATTTGACCATAAAACCCAAAAAAAAACTCACCATCGTGCTTGATTTTTTTTCGCTTTTCATATAAATTAATAGTAGTTGGATACCGCAATTTGAGATACCAAACACCCGAAATGTGTTGTTTATTCCAGAGTCCCAAGAGAATTGAGTAACACAATTGAATCAAAGTTCAAGAAAGTACATTTAAATTATGTTTTGCTTTCAAAGAATCACTTAGTTTCATCACATATTTACATTATCTATATACATATAAATAGGACCAAATCAAATATTAATATCCAAATTCAAATCTATCATGAATAATTTGGATTTAAATTCAAACTTGAACTTGGATAATTGACCAAAAATATCAATTCATATTCAACTAATTAAATTTGAATTTGGATTCAAATCTAGTCTATTGACAAGCTTAAACATGACTCGTTGAGTGAGAACTGAGTGAGCAAGTGGGTAGCTATGGGTTTAGAGCTCATCCATGCCCGCCATGTTTGTCGATCATTTATTGTTGCTTGACGAAACTGAAGAATTAGGAGACGTGAGGTATGTAGACTGTCAGACTCGATTTAGTGAAAAGAGATTCGTGTAAAATTGCTTCATGGCCATCCTCTCTCAATAACTCTTACTAAAATGCAGGATTTTATCTCAATTGAACCGTGAGTTTGAACCGTGAATCAGACACTATTTAATATTTTTGTGAGATAAAGAGAGAGCAATACAAAAAAAAATATTGTAAAAATTGATATTTTTTGCATGAATTGAGCATGAGAAAGAGAGAGATACAGATGAATGAGAGAGAGATTTGCTTAATTTAAGAAAAAGATTTGGGAGAATTAAATTTTGGAATGTAAATTTTGAAAACTATAAATTTTGAATAGGAAAAATATTTTAAAACAGTTAATGTGGTACGTCAGATCAAAACGATCTGAGACATCAATAACTCGAGACAGTTTGGAATGACGTCATCAGTTAGATGATACTTTTTCTGGTCACGAAACAATCTAGACCACTCTTTGTCTCCAAAATTCAAATTCGTTCTACTTTATTATATCGATATAAATTTAATCTTGTATATTTTAAATGTTAAGCATGTTTTCTTTAATATATCTTTTGATATATAAGTTGTTCAATAACTTGAATTTAATCTTGTAGATTTTTTGCAAGTTATGCTTTTTTTTATTGATTATAAAAAAGAAAAAAAATAAAATTAACTATTGAATTTGTATGATTCGTGTTTGTAGTATTGCTTGAATGAAAGAGAGAGATACAGAATAATATTTTCGTGATATATATTATCTATATAATATTTATTACATAATTTTTCTTCAGAGGAATATTTTCGTATTNCGTGAATTGAGCATGAGAGAGAGATCCAGATTAATTTAAGAAAAAGATTTGGGAGAATTAAATTTTGGAATGTAAATTTTGGAAACTATAAATTTTGAATAAGAAAAATATTTCAAAACAGTTAATGTGGTACGTCAGATCAAAACGATCTGAGACATCAATAACTCGAGACAGTATGGAATGACGTCGTCAGTTAGATGATACTTTTTCTGGTCACGAAATGATCTAAACCACTATTTATCTCAAAAATTCAAATTTGTTCTACTTTATTATATAGATATGAATTTAATCTTATATATTTTAAATGTTAAGCATGTTTTCTTTAATATATCTTTTGATATATAAGTTGTTCAATAACTTGAATTTAATCTTGTAGATTTTTTGCAAGTTATGCTTTTTTTTATTGATTATAAAAAAGAAAAAAAATTAAAATTAACTATTGAATTTGTATGATTTGTGTTTGTAGTATTGCTTGAATGAAAGAGAGAGATACAGAAAAATATTTTCTTGATATATATTATTTATATAATATTTATTACATAATTTTTCTTCAGAGGAATATTTTCGTATTATACTATTTCTCTATGTGATATACTATTTATCTACAGAGAGATATAGTATTTACTTGAATCAGACACTATCTAATATTTTTGTGAGATACAGAAAGAGATACAGACAAAAAATAATGTGAAAAACTAATATTTTTTGAGTGAATTGAGCGTGAGAGAGAGATACTGAGGAATGAAAGAGAGAATTGCTTGATTTAAGAAAAAAAATTGAGGGAATTAAATTTTGGAATGTAAATTTTGGAAACTATAAATTTTGAGCAACAAAAATTATTTCAAAATAGTTAATGTGGTATGTCGGATCAAAACGATCTGAGATGTCAATAGCTCAAGACAGTTTGAGATGATGTAGTCCGTTAGATGATATTTTTATTGGTCACGAAACGATCTACACCACTCTTTGTCTCCAAAATTCAAATTCATTCTACTTTATTATATAGATATGAATTTAATCTTTTATATTTTAAATATTAAGCGTATTTTCTTTAATATATCTCTTGATATATGAGTTGTCCAATAACTTGAATTTAATCATCTTGTAGATTTTTTGCAAGTTATGCTTTTTTTTATTGATTATGAAAAAATAAATTGACTATTAAATTTGTAAGATTCATGTTTGTAGTATTGCTTGAATGAAAGAGAGAGATACAGAAGAATATTTTTATGATATATATTATCTGTCTAATATTTATTACATAATTTTTCTTCAGAGGAATATTTTTGTAATATATTATCTCTCTCTGTGATATATACTATTTATCTACAAAGAGATGTAGTATTTACTTGAATCAGATATTATCTAATATTTTCGTGAGATACAAAGAGAGATACAAAAGAAAATATTATGTAAAATTGATACTTTTTTGGTGAATTGAGCGTGAGAGAGAGATTTGCTTGATTTAAGGAAAAGATTTAGAGAAATTAAATTTTGGAATGTAAATTTTGAAAACTATAAATTTTGAGCAGCAAAAATAGTTCAAAAGAGTTAATGTGGTACATCGAATTAAAACGATCTAAAACGTCAATAGCTCGAAACAGTTTGGGATTACATCGTTCGTTAGATGATACTTTTTTTTGTCACGAAACGATGTAAACCACTCTTTGTCTCCAAAATTCAAATTCATTCTACTTTATTATATAGAATAGCAATTGCTCGTGCCTGAAGGCACGGTATTACTCGTAAATATTTGTTCATACATAAATGTAAAATAAAGTACAATATTGTAGTAAACAACGAACAAAATGAGTCTGCTAATATTTTTTATAACATCAACCTACATACATAGTATATATTTTCACATTAAATTGTTACGCCACAGGCTCACAGGCTCTAATACTTCTTCTTCTTCTTCTTCTTCAAACTCCATGATCACTGTCCTCAAGGTTTCATGAACCACTATATTATTAGAGTTAAGGCATATATGTTTATATATAGGGTGTTCTTTATTAATCAAACTGGTGCCTAATTACCACATTGAAAAGTAATAAGTGATAATGCAGTTAGGATAGGATTACACTTATTAACAGTTATCTTATATTTAAACTCATTGAGTTATCTTGTATAGGATTCTTATCTACTCACAAATACAATATAAATAAAACTCTTCCAACTCACTTTGAGGTGAGTCATTCTAAACAACCAATCCTCTTTTCGTTCATGGTATCAGAGCCTTGAACCATAAAATTTCTGCAACCTTTTCCTAACACTTATCACGAACAAAAAGAGGATTGGTTGTTTAGAATGACTCACCTCAAAGTGAGTTGGAAGAGTTATATTTATATTGTATTTGTGAGTAGATAAGAATCCTATACAAGATAACTACATGAGTTTAAATATAAGATAACTGTTAATAAGTGTAATCCTATCCTAACTGCATTATCACTTATCATTCCCCCGCAAAGTAATGCCGGAAGCCGGCAATAGTTTGGAAATATGCCTGAGAAAAGTTTGTGTTGGCAAGCTTTTTGTAAAAATATTAGCGGGTTGTGATGTAGACGGAAGAAATTGTATTTTAAGAGCACCCTTGACAACAAGATCCCGAACAAAATAGTAGTCGACTTCAATGTGTTTTGTGCGAGCATGTAAAACAGGATTTGAAGTCATGTGTGTAGCACCCATATTATCACAGTGAAGAACCATAGGTAAGGATGGTGAAGCATGAAGATCTTGTAGTAGATAGGAAAACCATAACATTTCGGAGGTGGCAACAGCTAAGGCTTTATACTCTGCTTCAGTGCTAGATCTAGAGACAGTGGGTTGCTTCTTAGAGGCCCAAGACACAAGATTCGGGCCTAAGAAGATGCAAAAATTAGTGGTCGATCGTCGAGTTATAGGACAACCAGCCCAATCAGCATCAGAAAAGGCGGTGAGTGATGATAAAGAGCCAGAACGAAGGACAAGGCCGAAATAAAAAAGCCTTTGAGGTAGCGTAAAATATGCTTAACCGCTTGTAAATGCTCAATAGTTGGTGAATGGAGAAATTGGCAAACTTGGTTCACCGAATAACAGATATCGGGGCGAGTGAGAGTGAGATATTGTAGGGCACCCACAAGATGACGATATTCAGTAGGGTTAGGGAGAGGGATTCCATCTGTTGGTGACATTTTGAAACCTATGGCAGAAGGTGTTGAGCATGGTTTGTAGCCAGTCATTCCTGCCCTGTGTAAGAGATCAAGTGTGTACTTGTTTTGTGGCAAGTTGAGACCTGAGTTGGTGCGAGTAGCTTCAACGCCGAGGAAGTAATGAAGATCGCCCAAATCTTTAATAGAAAATTCTAGTTCAAGTTGAGATACAAATGATGTAATCATAGAGGGCTGATCACCAGTCAAAATAATGTCATCGACATACAAAAGAAGGACGAGGGTGCCTTGGACAGTCCGAAGTACAAACATAGAGGTATCAGCCAGACTACGACGAAAACCAAATTTGAGGAGAAAGGTACTGAATCGGTGAAACCATGCCCGAGGTGCCTGACGAAGTCCATAAATAGCCTTGTGGAGACGACAAACGTGGGATGGTGTAGTTGAGTGGATGAAGCCAGATGGTTGATGCATGTACACTTCCTCGGTGAGAAATCCATGAAGAAAAGTATTTTGAATGTCAAACTGTCGAATTGGCCAACGGTTGGAGATGGCAAGACTAAGAACTATGCGAACTGTAGCTGGTTTTACGACGGGACTAAATGTATCAGTGAAGCCTTTGGCAACTAATCGAGCTTTATAACGTTCTAGAGAACCATCGTTGTGGCGTTTGATGCAACAAACCCATTTGCACCCCACAACATTCATATGCGACTCATAAGGGACAAGCGTATATGTACCATTTCGCATAAGAGCTTGATATTCAGATTGCATTGCTGAAACCCAATTTGGGTCAGTTACAGCTTGGCGATATGTAGTGGGTTCATGGGGGAAGGTGTTATGAATAGTGGCTAGGAATGTGTGAGGAATTGGGTGTTTGGTGGCGAGGAAAATCTTGGGTTTTCTAGTGCCATCATGGTGACGGGTGACCATCGGGTGAAGAGATTGAGGCACATAATTAGTAGAATAAGGAGTAGCCAGAGGAGGTGAAATAACTGGTGGGGAGTGTGTTGGGTTTGTGCAGATGAAACAATATCTGCAGATAAAGGACTGGGTAGCGAGGAAGAACAGTCAGAGACGAACTGATTGGCATGTGGAGGAGCCAAAGATGGAGAAATTGGAGCAGTTGCCGAAGTGGGATCATATGCCGAAGAGATAGAAGACATTCCTAGAAGTGGCAATGGGAAGGTAGGAATTACCATTGGAAGGTGAACAGTAGCAGGAGCTTGGGACAACACTGGGCAAGCAGCAACAAAAGGAAAGTTTTCTTCATTAAAAATAACATGCCGAGATATGTAGATACGACCTATTTGTGGGTCAAAACACTGATAACCTTTGTGAGAAGAGTTGTAGCCAATAAAGATGCAAGAAAGGGATTTAGGACTAAGTTTATCTTGACGATAAGGCCGTAGGCATGGAAAGCACTGACATCCGAAAACCCGGAGAAAGGAGTAATCTGGACATGTACCAAAAAGAATCTCATAGGGAGATTTATGTTGTAGAATCAGAGTTGGGATCCGATTAATAAGAAATGTAGCAGTCAAGAAAGCTTCAAGCCAATATTGTTTAGGTGCATGTGATTCAAATAATAAGGCAAGACCCATCTTAGTTATATGGCAGTGTTTACGCTCGGCGATGCCATTTTGCTCCTGGGTATGTAGACAAGCAATACGATAAATAATGCCAGAATCATCCAAAAACTGCTTGAATGTGCCGCAAGTTAACTCAAGTGCACCATCACATTGAAAATACTTGATAGTAACAGAAAATAAATTTTTTGCCATATTTTTAAAGTGGCGAAAACACGCTAATGCATCAGATTTAACCCGAAGAGGATACACTCAAGAGAAGCGACTATAATCGTCTACAAAAAAAATATAATAACGAAATCTAGAAATAGACGGTACTGGAGAAGGCCCCTATAAATCACTGTGAACAATAGTCAATGGTAAAGAAGATAAACGATTCGATCTAGTAAATGGCAGCTTGTGACTCTTAGCCAATTGACAAGACTCACAAAATTTATTAACCTGCAGAAAATCTGAAAAATGTAAAGTCTCACGTAATGATGTAAGAGTGCGGGAAGATGGGTGCCCCAATCGACGATGCCAAACATGAGCAGGAACTCGAGTATNTAGGTGCCCCAATCGACGATGCCACACATGAGCAGGAACTCGAGTATCACCAATAAGGGCCACATTATTTCGGATGGAGGATGGTGATGTTGTCGGGATGGAGTACAAGTTACCATTGAGAGGTCCTTTCAGGAGTGTCATCCCGATGCGAAGATCCTTAACACATAAACCCCATGGAAAGAATTCAATAGAACAATTATTTTCTTGAGTGAATTGAGAGATAGATAAAAGATGCTGAGTGAGTTGAGGGACAACCAAAGTGTTAGAAAGTTGCAACTGCTGCAATGGTGTGGAAAGTTTAGTGGAACCTGTGTGAGAAATAGATAAAGCCTTACCATCGCCCACGTAGACTTGATCAGAACCAGAATAACTGGAAGATTGGTGGAGTATAGCAGGATCAAAAGTCATATGTGATGTGGCACCGGAATCAAGAATCCAATGATAATCAATAGTCGGTTGATGATCCGTGGGTGGCGACTCGAGGTGGAGACCTGAGAAGGCCTGTTGAAGATGCTGAACATTGCTATTGCGAATAGGGAAATAGCGAAATCGACACTTGTTGGCTACATGACCAGATTTGGAGAAGATTTGGCATTTGATGAGTGGACGCCTTTGAAAGTCATTTGAGGTGTAGCCAAAAGAAGAGGGGGTCATAGAACGTGGGGACTGACCATTGGGGGAACTGTGGAAAACTGGCAATGACTGATCTTGGCGTGGGTACCGTGAAGAAGAGGAACCAAAACGGGTGTGGTTCCTGCCCTGTTTAGAAGTAAAGCGTGGAGGTCCAGGAAGGGGTGAGGGCACAGAGGCATGAAGTGCTGTGTGAGGATCAATAGCAGATGATGTAGATGTACCATAGCCGCGAGCAAGACATTGCTCGTGTATTAGTAGACTGGACCGTAATTCATAAAAAGTAATGGGAGGTTGGCGGTGTTCAATTGTGGTGATAAAAGAGCCATAGTCTGCACTCAAACCATTGAGAGTGTAGTGAACAAGATCGGAGTCCTTGACGGGTTCGTTAATTGCTGCGAGAGAGTCGGCTAGCAATTTGATGCGATGGAAATAGTCGGTAATGGTGTCACTGCCCTTGGAGATGCCCTGAAGATCTTTTACAAGATATGATTTACGGGTAGTGCATTGTTGTGATATAGTGCAGCAAGAGCATCTCAAGCGTCCTTCGCGGTTGTGAGCCCAAGTATTTGAGAACTCAAGGATTCAGTCAAGGTAGCATTGAGACAAGCCTTCACAAATTTATTAGATTTTCGCCAGATAATGTACTCTGAGTTGGGTGTTGGTTGCCCGGTAGAAGAGGTGATGGTGGAGGATGGTGGAAGAATCGAGCCATCGACAAGTCCAAGTAAATCTGTACTTATAAGAATGGATTCAAGTTGATCACGCCACAGTAAATAGTTGTTGCCATCAAGTTTCATAGAGACAAAGTTAGTGATGTTGGTAAGGGGAAAAGTAGTGGGCAATGAGGAGGCCATTACTTCCTACCATCCCATTGCCACTTCCAGGAAGGTCTTCTATCTCTTCGGCATATGATCCCACTTCAGCAACTGCTCCAGTTTCTCCATCTTTGGCTCCTCCACATGCCAATCAGTCCGTCTCTGACTGTTCTTCCTCGCAGCCCCAGTCCTTTATCTGCAGATGTTGTTTCATCTACCACAAATCCAACACATTCCCCACCAGTTATTTCACCTCCTTTGGCAACTCCTCATTCTACTAATTATGTGCCTCAATCTCTTCACCCGATGGTCACCCGTCACCATGATGGCACTAGAAAACCCAAGATTTTCCTCGCCACCAAACACCCAATTCCTCATACATTCCTAGCCACTGTTCATAACACCTTCCCCCATGAACCCACTACATATCACCAAGCTGTAACTGACCCAAATTGGGTTTCAACAATGCAATCTGAATATCAAGCTCTTATGCGAAATGGTACATGGACGCTTGTCCCTTATAAGCCGCATATGAATGTTGTGGGGTGCAAATGGGTTTACTGCATCAAACGCCGCAGTGATGGTTCTCTAGAACGTTATAAAGCTTGATTAGTCGCCAAAGGCTTCACTCAATAACCCGAGATTGACTTCACTGATACATTTAGTCCCGTCGTAAAACCAGCTACAGTTCGCACAGTTCTTAGTCTTGCCATCTCCAACCGTTGGCCAATTCGACAGCTTGACGTTCAAAATGCTTTTCTTCATCAATTTCTCATCGAGGAAGTGTACATGCATCAACCGCCTGGCATCATCCACTCAACTACACCATCCCACGTTTGTCGTCTCCATAAGGCTATTTATGGACTTCGTCAGGCACCTCGGGCATGGTTTCACCGATTCAATACCTTTCTCCTCAAATTTGGTTTTCGTCACAGTCTGGCTGATACCTCTATGTTTGTACTTTGGACAGTCCGAGACACCCTTATCCTTCTTTTGTATGTCGATGACATTATTTTGACTTGTCATCAGCCCTCTATGATTACATCCTCTGTATCTCAACTTGCACTGGAATTTTCTATTAAAGATTTGGGCAATCTTCATTACTTCCTCGGCATCGAAGTTACTCGCACCAACTCAGGTCTCAACTTGACACAAAACAAGTACACACTTGATCTCTTACACAGGGCAGGAATGACTAGCTGCAAACCATGCTCAACACCTTCTGCCATGGGTTCCAAAATGTCACCAACAGATGGAATCCCTCTCCCTGACCCTACTGAATATCGTCATCTTGTGGGTGCCCTACAATATCTCACTCTCACTCGCCCCGATATCTATTATTCGGTGAACCAAGTTTGCCAATTTCTCCATTCACCAACTACTGAGCATTTACAAGCGATTAAGCATATTTTACACTACCTCACAAGCTCTCTTAATTCTGGTCTTGTCCTTCATTCTAGCTCTTTATCATCACTCACCGCCTTTTCTGATGCTGATTGGGCTGGTTGTCCTACAACTCGACGATCGACCACTGGTTTTTGCATCTTCTTAGGCCCGAATCTTGTGTCTTGGGCCTCTAAGAAGCAACCCACTGTCTCTAGATCTAGCACTGAAGCAAAGTATAAAGCCTTAGCTGTTGCCACCTCCAAAATGTTATGGTTTTCCTATCTACTACAAGATCTTCATGGTCCACCATCCTTACCTATGGTTCTTTACTGTGATAATATGGGTGCTACACACATGACTTCAAATCCTGTTTTACATGCTCGCACAAAACACATTGAAGTCGACTACCATTTTGTTTGGGATCTTGTTGTCAAGGGTGCTTTTAAATTACAATTTCTTCCGTCTACATCACAACCCGCTGATATTTTTACAAAAAGCTTGCTAGCACAAACTTTTTTCAGGCATATTTCCAAACTATTGCCGGCTTCCAGCATTATTTTGCGGGGGAATGATAAGTGATAATGCAGTTAGGATAAGATTACACTTATTAACAGTTATCTTATATTTAAACTCATGTAGTTATCTTGTATAGGATTCTTATCTACTCACAAATACAATATAAATAAAACTCTTCCAACTCACTTTGAGGTGAGTCATTCTAAACAACCAATCCTCTTTTCGTTCAAAAAGTATTAATCAGGAGGTTCATTTAACATGGGTAAAATTCTCTTTCATCGTGTAGCGCTAAATACCTTTTTTTTTTGTTGGTTCAATGGTAAGAGGTGTACGGTCAGTTTACACGCACCTTGACAAATCTCCTCCATGGTCTGATCTAAGACAAGTCATCCACACTGAGACTAGGATATTCATGAGAGATAAATTCAATAATCATAATAATGTCTAAAATTAGAACAATGTAATACCAATACTCATAATAACATGGAATGTATAATGTAAGAAATTTGACGGTTTATAGACAATGTGAGACAAATAGCCCTTATAAATAGAGTTGCAACACGGGGAAATGTGATAGTTGAGGGGGGGCACCGTAAGGTATAGGGCATAATTTTTTTTTTAATTTTTTTTTGGGGGTTGTTAAAGTGGAATTTACGAGATTGATTGAACTATTTGCCTATTTCTTGACAAATGACGTACCAGCATCCTAAATGAATTGTAGCAGAACAATATTAAATCCAAATAAGCTTATAATTAATTATATAGGTGGGTGGTCAAATCAAGTGTCGCAACAATTTTGATAGCAAAGGACAGCATTTGGTTTTCTCATTTATGGTAGTGTTGAAAAGTTGGGGCAACGTGGTCCTCAACGGTGATAAGCCTGAGTTATACGAAACTAGGGATAATTCATGCTTAAAAATACGGTATAACATAAGTAAGAAGTAATAAATTTTATTTTTTTTCAGAAGGTAAAATGTATTAATATAAAATAGATATACAAAGGGTAATCACCCACAAAATATACAATGAAGTCACGTATAACTCAAAGACAAAAATCAAAAAACCCAAAACGCCACGGCTCAAAACACAATTCTGTAAGAGAGGTCCTGAATAAAAATATCTCCAACAGAATTGTTGACAAGAAAACATTGATATACAAAAAACAGAGCATGAAACCAATTCATCTAACTCGATCAATAAAATCGAACAAGGACCAATTCCACCCCAAAACTCCACTGATATGCAAGATCATGTGATTCCATAGCAAGCCATTTGCAGTAGCCAAAATCAGCACCAGCAAAACACACCAAAACAAGAACAAGGGTTCAGCAACAACAAACATCAAGCAAAAATTAGCACTAGCAAAGCAGCCAGCACAACACAATGCTCTCTAACATTATAAAAAAATTGTAAATTTTGGCCTTGCATCTTGCGGTCTGATGGTGGAAATTAAAATCTACTATTTCAAGTCATTCCACGCTCCAACAAGAGAGCACCACACCAAAAACAAGCCTGTAGCAAACAAGCAAGCAGTTGTTGCCATAAGCATACTGCTTCCCAATGATGCTCCTCATTAGAATCCAGACCCAAAGGAACAGAGGACAGGACCAGAGTCCAGACTCAGTACCAAAACTTGCCTGTAACATACATGCAATTACAGCAGTAGTCACCACAAGCATTCTACAACCCATTGCCAAAGCAAGAAACCTAACACAAAGGAAGAGAGAAGACAAAAGGCCACCATGAACAGGGAACTGCAAAGTAGAATCATGGGATAAGACAATGGGCTGGCAATTGCCATTGTAGAGCCACTTGTTGATTCTGATATGAATTTCTAAACTTCAAGGACATCATCCTTTCCCTGATGATTCACAAATGTTGTACAGGGTTGATTCAGGATCTTTAAATTCGTTCTGAAACAACCTGTTGTTTCTTTCTCTCCATAGGTGGTACATTGTGGCTTGAAGGCTCAATTTCTACAACACTGTCAAAATTGATCTGCCTCTCCAATGCTGAGCAGCTCAAGCAATAAACACCAACCAAGTCCTAGATTGCCAAGATTGAGTGAGTATATTCTGTAGATGAAGCCAAATACTATAAGAGTATGTGCATTCAAAGAAAAGTTGGGCATGTGTTTTAGCAGGCCCTCTGCACAAAATATAGTCTGTACTCACACTAGGATTAAAAGTCCTATCCTTAATACTGAGTCTTTCATAAACAGTCAACCATAATATTAAACTCATTTTGGGAACTGCTTGTGTGAACCAAACCAGTTTAAACCATGGCACTTTTGGGTTTGGGCTCCTAATAACTTCCCAAGCACATGCAGCAGAAAACTTGCCATTGACAGAAGGAGTCCACTTGACGCTATCCACTTTAGCCTGGTTTGGGGCATAGGAAGGCATAGTGCTAAATATATCACTTAAATCAACTATTGGAGAATGTTGTCACTGCCACTGGTTGTTACAAATAACACTGCTCATTTTAGCCTCCTGTGATAAACCAGAATCAGCAATAATTCTATGGTCCCAATTCAAAATCAGAGGTCCTCTTGGGTGCCAATTGTCATACCATAGACTTGTCGTCTCTCCATTCCCTATAGTGTGGATCAAGTGAGGACTAATCCGGTCTCTCAACTTTAACATATTCTGCCAATTCCATGAACTGCTGCTTGATGACCTTACCACCCAAAGGGACCTCCCCTTCAAGAGGTAAGTGTGAATCTATTTAGCCCATAAGTTCTCTTTGTCCTCAAAGAGAATCCATAAATGCCTCAACATGAGAGCTGCATTCTAAACTTTCAGGCATTTAATACCTAGACCTCCTTCTTGCATTGGCCTACACGCATCCTTCCAAGCAATTTTGGCCCTAATAAATTTTTAGGGGGAGGGGAATTCAATATAAATGGTTTTGATATAGATATTGGTGGCCGTTAAATGAATCTATTTGAAATCATTTGATAAACTTATTGAAATTTGTCATATTTTATATTATAGATATAAATTGAGCGCACAGCCACAGGGCAATTCAGTGGTGGAACAAAAAGCAAAATAACCTCTATATTTTAAGTTTGAGTCTCTTTAATTTTATAAAATATGAGTTTAACTAATGGTCGTGGCTTGCGAGTGATTGTGTACATTCAAAATTTGAGTTACAACTATAANATTTTATAAAATATGAGTTTAACTGATGGTCGTGGCTTGCGAGTGATTGTGTACATTCAAAATTTGAGTTACAACTATAAGTCTAGAGGAATCGTAATTATAACTACTTCAAGTTAACCCAATATAAAAAATAAAAATAAAAAAACTTCCTTGAAGTTCATCTCTTCGTTTCTCATTCTTTGCATTAAAATCTTACTTGTTTAACCAACTTATCCACCGTCTCCATCTCTCTCTCATTTCAATTATTTCTTTTCTGCACATGTGACGAAATAAAATATTATTTTTAAGGTCCTTGACTCAAACTTGTGTTAACATCGGTGGGTGGTGGATAAGTTGATCTTCAATAAATAATTGGGGATGCACCACCAACACCCCTAAAAACTCACCACCTAACCACCAAATTCCTTGAAAACCGACCATCAAATACCCTAAAAATCCACCACCTACCCACCGAAAACCCACCTCTTAACCCCCAAAAATCCACCACCAAACTCCCTGAAAATCCACGACAAACACTCCCGAAAACCCACCAACCAATTACCCGTAAAAACCCACCACCAACACTAGTCCTCTACCACCACCACCAAAAGTAGATCTAAAGATAGAGAGAAGAGATAAGCAAATTTGAAGATGACAAAAGAGATGAGCCTCCTCGATCTTGGACCTCATTAAAATCTCACTATCCTGCGTGCGTGTTTCCATTTTTTCCTATTTTTTAAACTGTCTTTTTTGTGTTTTCATTTTTTTGTCTTGTATTTAAAATAGAGTTGCTAAAAAAAATAAAAACACATCACAAACACATTTTTATTTTTTATTTTAACAAAAATTAAAAAAAAAAATAGAAACAACGCATTACCAAACACAACCTTAATATCAAAGTAATTTAGTGCCGAAAAGAATCTAAACCCTTCTGGTGCTCTATGTAGATACAAAAGTGTGNGAAAAAAAAAAAATTATGATGCTGCAGAATTTTAACTGAGAAATCTTTGTTTTTCCCTTTTTGGGCTTACTTTTCAGTTTTTGGGTTGAGTAAAAAAAATTAGTATTTTAATATGGAAATCCAAGTTCTAAAATTTCAAGTGAGATATTTGCGCATCTTCTAATTTCCATGACTTGAAGATGAGACTTACGAATTCACATCATACAATCAAATAATTCGTTGGTATATATAGAAGGATCGTTGACCCTTTGTTGTCACACAACATCAATCCAAAAGTATTAGCTTTAGTTTGCAATAAAGCTAATGGTTTGCCCTTTTTTAAACTCCAAAGAAAATCAGATTTAATTCTTAGAATCTTAAAGAACAAANAAAATGTGTTTCTCCCTTACTCCTCTCTCTCTCTCTATGCACACCATAGCTCTGTCATTACTATTGGTTTCTCTTTTTCTCCAAACCTCTTCTTTGTCTTTGCACATTACTAGAGTCTCTGATCATATCCAAGTTATATTGGTGAATGCAAGTGAGAAATCCACTTTATCTCTCTAAAATGATCCTAAATATATACTTTGTTTGTTGGTAAGTCAGTTATATATGTATTTAACGAGTGCCTTAATTGACTTATATCTTCTTTTTTTTTTGTTTCCTTACACACAGAGATTGCATCCTACACACCTAGAGTTTTACTTCTTAGCCTCATAGAGGATAGAGGGATCCAACCTCTATAAAGGACTTCTTTTGGTCTGTGGAAAGAGGGATTCAACCTCTACAAATGACTTCTTGTGAACTGAATACCAAACAATATTATGTGATGAATGGGTGCAAAAAGTTTGGACCTTGGGTCTAGTTTTTCTTCTTTTATCATTTATGTAATGGAAAGTTCTCATAAATGGGACAATGCTGACTTGGTGTGAGTGGATGTTGTTGATTTATTAGAAAACAAGTTCTGAACATATATAATCTATCCATCAACTTGTCTTGCTCTTTGCTTTTAGAGGATTAGGCTTTAGTGCTACTCTTTTTCCTATTCTGAAAAATGAGTTGTTGTATAGCATTCTAAGTACTTCTGAAGGCTTAAAAAAATAATTGATGAGCCTCGGTCCTAATTGATTTCCCGTATTCCTTAAAGAATTTTAACTCAACACAAGTTCTGCTTAACCAAATCATATACATTTGAAAATCGGTTGTAATTCTATTTTTAGATCAACACACAAATTCAATCGATGTTAATGTTATAAACAATTTTTTTCTTTCAAAATATACCACTATTTGACATTTCTATTGTCGGTGCAGATATGAATGTGCTTCCTTTCATCCTAATATCAACAAACCTAATTTGTAGTTTCAGTTAAAGTATGTGCATGTACTGGAATTTTCTTTGATAAAAATTTTAAGCTATGCAATCCTATTTTTATTCTCTTATAACAATTTGGGTGATCATTTATGCACGCTTATTTCTTAGTTCGGTTGCTTGATTTAATGAATTTTAAATGAGAAGTGTTTTTCCTATTGGTTATATGATACATTAAACTGGAAAAAAAAAATTATGATGCTGTAGAATTTTAACTGAGAAATCTTTGTTTTTCCCTTTTTGGGCTTACTTTTCAGTTTTTGGGTTGAGTAAAAAAAAATTAGTATTTTAATATGGAAATCCAAGTTCTAAAATTTCAAGTGAGATATTTGCGCATCTTCTAATTTCCATGACTTGAAGATGAGACTTACGAATTCACATCATACAATCAAAAAATTCGTTGGTATATATAGAAGGATCGTTGACCCTTTGTTGTCACACAACACCAATCCAAAAGTATTAGCTTTAGTTTGCAATAAAGCTAATGGTTTGACCTTTTTTAAACTCCAAAGAAAATCAGATTTAATTCTTAGAATCTTAAAGAACAAATTAACTGCTCTAAGGATATCGCTAAGCTATTAATATTCCTTCATGAAGTTCTATAGTCCATGAGATTTTTTAGCATAATTGATGGATATGAGCCTAAAACAAAATCATGAAATTGATAAACATTGAAAACCACTACCAGATTCTCCCCACATCTGCTTTCCTCATACATTTTTTTTGAAAGATTTTATGGAATGGAAGAAAGAACATCAAATATAAGAAAATAGTTGTAATAAAAATTCCTCTATGCAAACTAGCCAAAATAATCGGAGGAGTTCACATTGTTGTACAGGCTCGTTCA